>LBNU01019555.1:61207-96173 GCA_014162995.1 Artemisia annua
AGTTAGTGCATTGCAGTTATTAAGTTACTGCATCACATTTTAAGTCACTGCATCATAGTTATAAATTTAGTGCATCAGAGACTTTTTATTCTTTTTATTTTAAGACCCTTTTTATTTTAACCCAACACTATATACACACACACACATATATATATATATATATATATATATATATATATATATATATATATATATATATATATATATATATATATATATATATATATATATATATATATATATATATATATATATATATATATAGGGTAGGGTTCTTTTCAGAACCAAAAAAAGGTCGAGAACTGCGAGAACCAGCATCAACCAATCAGATTTTTTTGGATATCTATATTTATTATTTAATTCAAAAGGGTAAAGTGGTAAAATTACAATTTATGATTAATTTTAAAATTAATTAATGGCTTTATTATTTTAGGAAGTTCCTTGATTGCAGGGATTTCGTATACATTATTATTATTATTATTTTTTTTTTTTGCGTAATATATATTTTAAGAAAGTATGTGCATGTGTATTTGAGTTTATATATTTAAAGAACTTGATTAAAAAACAAAATTCTTAAAACAAAACAATACACTCATATTTTTTATATCTGGTACAATAAACATAAGAAAAATACATGTGCATATACATTGCTAACTATATACATTGTCACAATCATTTTATACAACATTGGCTTCAAACTTAAGTTATGCACATATATTTTCGTCATCTTTGTTCACAAGGTACGCGTATTCTTGAACCATGCACATGTATTTTAATCATCTTGGTTCACTAGGCACATATAGTCTTGAACCATGCACATGTATTTTCATCGTCTATATTCACCAGGTACCCGTAGTCTTGAGCCATTTACATGTATTTTTATCGGCCTGGATTTCGTCATCGTCCTCAATAAATCTAAAAGTATATCCAAACATGAAAAACAAATTGGTTAGAACCAACAATATGAGATACAAATATAGAAGATTTAAAACTAACATCAATGTGCAAAATAGGCAGAACCAGACAACATGTTTTGACATCAAAAGCCACAACTAGAGAACATGTTTTGAGGACAAAAAACAACAAAACAAGCCCTTTTGAGTTTTGACAACAAAAATTGTACCTAAACATACTTGTTTTTACATAAAAAAATAAAATAAAATAGGAACCAAACAACCCATTTTGAAGATGCACTCGTGCACAAGTTGTTTCTTCGACAACGGCTTTAGTTTTTCAGTATGCACATGTATTTGACATCCAAATGAAGTATTTATTTGTTATTGTGCACATGTATTTAACATCTTTTAGTTAGTTAAACAAGAGATTGAAATAATAGATTACGCTCAATCAACAATCCAACAGTATATCCAATCACATATCACTGTACAAGTAGAACTAATGTTTCATCATTTCGAAAATAAGTTTCGACATGCAATCAAACTGATCATGTCTTCCAAAGATCTAACTTTCTACCTACCCATTCACTTATATTGTTATAATTCTTAGTCACTTCCAAAATGCACATACAATCATCACTATTAGTTAACATAATCCAAACTTATTTAAAAAGAGATCAGATTTATTAAAAAACCCAAACTTATTTAAAAAGAGACCAAATTTATTAAAAACTCAAAAAAGTCAAATTAATAAATAAACAAAAACTCAGATTTATAGAATGAATTTAAAAAAAAAGAAAAAGAAAAAAGAAAAGAAAAGAACATAGAACAATGAATCTAAACTGTACCTTCAATTAACGCGCTCTCGATCCATATATACTTTCACATCTATGACGTTGCTCAATCACACCAACCATAGATCGGTAACCGATCTATGTGTATAACGTGATCATTGAATCGAATTCGATGAACGATATGTTCTTATTTTCATGATGATTTGGTGGCTAGGGTTTCATGGATTAAAAGTAATTTGTAGAAAAATAAAAATGAGAGAGAAATGGGGTGAGGCTAAAAATACGGATCTAAGAGAAATGGGGGATTGTTTCTAACTTATGCAGAGAAAAATATTTCACCGAATTCCTATTCTACCCTTACGTATGTTTAATAATTTTACCTGGTTTAATATTTTATTACAATTATGCCACAAGTCTTAATAGCCATTGATCAAAAAATAAAGGGTTGTGATTGGTTCTCGCAGTTCTCGACCTTTTATTGGTTCTGAAAATAACCCTACACTATATATATATATATATATATATATATATATATATATATATATATATATATATATATATATATATATATATATATATATATATATATATATATNCAATTGGTATCAGAGCTCGGGGAGCTCGTTACCTAGGGATTTGCAAGGTTTTTAGTCGAAGAATGAAGAAGAAAATCGACTTGGGTTTCAATTTTCGCAACTTTCTGCAGTGCTGTTTTCAACAGGCGATTTCTCCTTCGTTAACCGTTGGATCTGGACGAAATTTTAGCTGGAGGTTCTTGGTATATCTAGCTATGATTCCACCGGAGGGATCGTCGATCTGAGCTTTAAATTGAAAACTATGTCTGCTGTAGAAACACTTGTTGTAAGTCGAATTTTTGGGTTTTTTCTTAGGGTTTCGGTTTTTACTTGATTTCCTTATTCGTATGGTGTTATTATTCATTATGGAGATCAGTTGAAGTGTTTATTGTGCCTTAATGTTCTATAAACCCTAGTGGAGTTTAGGGTTTGGTGGTTGATTGAATTTGAACCCTAGCTACTGTGTTTACTTTTGGAATCTGATTGTTTACAAGAAAGTGTTATGTAGTGCCAACTTAATAAAAGAGGATTGCTTACGTTGTAATTGCTACTGACTAGCGAATCAAGAAGAAGGTTGTGTGTTGTCGTTTTTAGTCCAGTTTGCTGCTACTGATTGAAGGGTTATCATCTTTTGGTCAAGTAAAATTCTTTATTTTACTGAGACTAGGTCTACTTCGTATTGATTGGTCAAATTATAATTGGTACATGATACTTGCATTGCCAAAGGAATCTCGTACATATTAAAGTTCTCAATTGTCATTATCATGTGCATATGATAGTGATTGATCAATCACGTGGGTCACTTAAGGATGGAATATAAAGCTTGGAACGTTATATGCTCGTGGTCCATATATATGTTTTGATCGAATGGTGTTTGTAAGGTTACTGGTTCTATGCGTCTGATATTATTGCAAAGGTAACGAGTAAAAGTCATGGACCACATAGTACTGATCGTGTTACACGCCCAAAGCAAAGAAGGTTTTGTACAGCTTGTTCTCGATTGGTAGTGATTCAAAGGGTTTATGAAGTTTTTAAGTGGGTCGGTGGTAGTATTATTATGATTCATTTATATTCGGTAGCTGCTCATTAGTGATTTTTAGTCTGCTGCTACTTACTTGATACTACTGCTGCGTTTACTTGACTCTGCTGCTCTCTTTAAATCTCTACTGCTGGGAGTTTTCACTCTGCTGCTCGATAAAATTTTTGACTCTACTGCTTGAGTATTACTCTACTGCTATGCTTCGATTGTTTCCACTGCTACCTCGATGGTGTGTACTACTTGATCCATGTTTGCACTACTATGTTAAAATATGGATCAGAGACAAGAATTGCTGTCTTGCGCATGATACAACTGTGATTCATCAAAAGATCAAACCTCGTACAGATTTCATTGGTTAAAACTTTATTCGTGGGTCAAACCTCGTACAGATTTCATTAGTTATTCTACTATTTGATTTATTAATCATGGGTCGGTGGCTTTTGAGATAGTATATTGATTGCACTTTGCATGGTTTTCCTTATCACTAAGATTATTTTACTCATGCAAATAGGCCTGGTTTGAAGTATTACAGACGTGGTAACTTTTACTCAAGTTTTGAGTAAATTTGTCTCATTTATTGGATTTTGATCTGTATGAGTTTGATGGGTCGATATACATGGAATTACGAGAAGTGAGGGGAAGACAAGTTGGTTTTTGCTTGATAAGGGATAGCACATGGATAAAGTTCTTGAATTTATTTTGTGCTATCAAACGACACACAGGAGGTTCTTGGTTTATTCGTGCTTAAACAGATTCAAATGGCTCGTTCTTATTTGTTCTAATTGGTTACGAAGAAAAGTTCTTATCATCTATTTGACGTTGAAGTGGACTTATTTGGGTTTGTGTTCTTATTATATCTACGAATTGACAAACACTTGAAGGAGTTACGTTATTGTGCTCAGTGATTATTGTTAAGAGATTGCGGTCTCCCTATACATCGTTTTGGGTATACGTTCGAAGTTATATTTAAGACATGAGTTTGAATTGTTCTACTTCAGCATCAAGTTGGTAATATTTAGTTTTCTTCATCAGTGATCATTACATAGAGTCTACAGAATTGAAGATTCAACAAATGGTTACCATATGGGTTTCAGGGGAAGCTTATTGTTAAAATGTTTAACCATTTATGTGCTACATCAAAGTGAAGGTTTTCATGATTATTCGTTGGTATTCTTACTGAAGATTTGGGATTTTTATGTCTTGAGTTCATTTAATAAGTAAGCATTTTGGTGTTCTTCATGGTGGGTAATTCAAGACATTAAAAGACTAAATTGGATGTATGGTACTGGTTGGTGATTATGAAGATCAAGGTTTTTTACTGCTAGTTGGTATTACTACTGATGGTTTTGATTTCTACTGTTTCAAGTCCATTTATAGATGCGAAAAACTTAATGGTGGGCGACTTAGAAACATTGGAAAGATGGATTGGACGTGTAATATTGATTTGTGGTTGTGAAGATCGAAGTTGCTTACATTTGTTCCCTATTTGATGATGACAAAAAGGAGAAGAAGATTAACAAGATTGCGCTTGAAGAGCCTTGATGATATGCATAGTTTAAGGGGAAGACAACATCTTTCATAACATACTAACTTCAGAGGAAGTTCATGCTTATTGGTTTTGTCATATCAACTAGGGGAAGATTGTTGGGATTTATACTTTGAGTTGATATTGACAAAATATGAAAGATGAAGGACCTATGGCGACAAAGGATGAAACTTGCAAAGAAAGAAAAAGATTATAGCAAATCTTTTTATTATTTAGTATATATCCTTTGTAACCCTAGTATCTCTATTATAAAAAGAGATACAGGGAATTAGTTTTGTACGTGTGTAAAGATGTAAACACCAGAAAAGCGTGTGTGTGTGTGTCTAGGGCGTAGTTCATTGTAAATGCCTAGACTAGAGTTAGTTTGTATCCTCTAAGGTCTGAGATGTCTTAGATCCCTGTTACAGTTCGGTAACACGTTTTATTCTGATCAAATAAAATTAGAGGTAACGATGATGAAAACCTTGTGTCAATAACATAGTTGTTTATTCTAATTCCGCTGCATATTGTCTATGTTATTGTTAACCCTAGATGCTCAAAACGGTCCAAGGAGTCTAATAAACTCCACAATTGGTATCAGAGCTCGGGGAGCTCGTTACCTAGGGATTTGCAAGGTTTTTAGTCGAAGAATGAAGAAGAAAATCGACTTGGGTTTCAATTTTCGCAACTTTCTGCAGTGCTGTTTTCAACAGGCGATTTCTCCTTCGTTAACCGTTGGATCTGGACGAAATTTTAGCTGGAGGTTCTTGGTATATCTAGCTATGATTCCACCGGAGGGATCGTCGATCTGAGCTTTAAATTGAAAACTATGTCTGCTGTAGAAACACTTGTTGTAAGTCGAATTTTTGGGTTTTTTCTTAGGGTTTCGGTTTTTACTTGATTTCCTTATTCGTATGGTGTTATTATTCATTATGGAGATCAGTTGAAGTGTTTATTGTGCCTTAATGTTCTATAAACCCTAGTGGAGTTTAGGGTTTGGTGGTTGATTGAATTTGAACCCTAGCTACTGTGTTTACTTTTGGAATCTGATTGTTTACAAGAAAGTGTTATGTAGTGCCAACTTAATAAAAGAGGATTGCTTACGTTGTAATTGCTACTGACTAGCGAATCAAGAAGAAGGTTGTGTGTTGTCGTTTTTAGTCCAGTTTGCTGCTACTGATTGAAGGGTTATCATCTTTTGGTCAAGTAAAATTCTTTATTTTACTGAGACTAGGTCTACTTCGTATTGATTGGTCAAATTATAATTGGTACATGATACTTGCATTGCCAAAGGAATCTCGTACATATTAAAGTTCTCAATTGTCATTATCATGTGCATATGATAGTGATTGATCAATCACGTGGGTCACTTAAGGATGGAATATAAAGCTTGGAACGTTATATGCTCGTGGTCCATATATATGTTTTGATCGAATGGTGTTTGTAAGGTTACTGGTTCTATGCGTCTGATATTATTGCAAAGGTAACGAGTAAAAGTCATGGACCACATAGTACTGATCGTGTTACACGCCCAAAGCAAAGAAGGTTTTGTACAGCTTGTTCTCGATTGGTAGTGATTCAAAGGGTTTATGAAGTTTTTAAGTGGGTCGGTGGTAGTATTATTATGATTCATTTATATTCGGTAGCTGCTCATTAGTGATTTTTAGTCTGCTGCTACTTACTTGATACTACTGCTGCGTTTACTTGACTCTGCTGCTCTCTTTAAATCTCTACTGCTGGGAGTTTTCACTCTGCTGCTCGATAAAATTTTTGACTCTACTGCTTGAGTATTACTCTACTGCTATGCTTCGATTGTTTCCACTGCTACCTCGATGGTGTGTACTACTTGATCCATGTTTGCACTACTATGTTAAAATATGGATCAGAGACAAGAATTGCTGTCTTGCGCATGATACAACTGTGATTCATCAAAAGATCAAACCTCGTACAGATTTCATTGGTNATATATATATATATATATATATATATATATATATATATATATATATATATATATATATATATATATATATATATATATATATATATATATTATTTTTATTTTTTTTTCTTTTCTCCAAAAACTAGCCGTTGCAATTGAATTATACCAGGCATAAACACTAGCCGTTGCAATTGAAGGGGTTGTTTTGCACACATGGAATTCTACCAGGCACGTTACAACGCACGTTGGTGCGTTAACTTGGCCATCAACGCTGGAACAACGCTCGGGGTCAGAAAATGGAGGTAACGTGCGTTATGGCGTTGTTTCCTTGCCACATCAGAATAACGCCTTGAAGTCGTTATCACTCCCTTCACTCTAACCCCATTTACGTGGTGGGCTAGCTATCACTAAACGATTTTGTGACAACTAGCTAGCTTTGAATGGTTTGTCTTTTTATGAACACATGTGACTCCTATATATGCACGTTGGCAATTAACAAAAATCATTGTGAGCCCCTTCCTACGTGGCCATAGACAGATGATTGTGACACCAAAATTTATCGATACACTATTTTGTAACACGTTTGAAATTAATGTTACATCAGAATTTGTCATTGTTCTTTTAGGATGTATGGTGGAGATCATAAGAGGATGATATACTAGGTACATAATATATTTGGTTGTAATTGATCGAACACATAGATACGATTGACATACTACTCCCACGCAATTTATCGAAACACACACGCATCCATATATCAACTTATAAGTTCGTTAATTAGCAGCGACATCAAATAGTTTTTGCTGAATTTTCAATTTTTTAACAGTTTTTAGTTATAGACAACGATTTTCAGTTTTGAGTCAAACATTGTGTATCTTTGAGCTTGTAAATGTTTGGTTATTTCATTTTAAGATACTATGATGTTCACAACTTAATAATGCTTTATATAGAGGACATGTGAACACATCTTAATTAAATCCTTATAAACACACATGAGGCTTAATGTAAAATATGTATGCAAACACGAGTAAGTTTACATTAAATCCTTAAAAACGCGTAATTGATCCATGGCCTGAAAACGGTTTGGTTCAATCTCAACTCTCGTCGAAAGATCATTGTTGTGACAAATGAAAATCGCATGAGACTGGTCTTTGAGAAATGGTTCAATAATCATGAGTGAGCAAAGTCATTGTTTTTCGGCGAATTTAGACCTATCAAAAATCAATCTAAAAGAGCTACAAATAACATAGAGTTCTAGTTACAAAAGAGCTTTGCAAGAACATTGGGTCAAATGTATCATATTTTTATAGCCATGAGCGTCATGAGTCATGAGTACATGATAAAATATATATTTTTATAATGATTGTATTTAAGGTTTAGTCATAGGTATGACATCAAGAACCATGTGGTCTAAAATACCTGCTAACATAAACGAGAATCAAGTTTTCTGCTAACTTACGCAGGTTGTATACGGCTATAAAAACTAAAAACATACGTAGAATATTTCATCACAGACCACACTCCATTCATTCTAAGGTCAATTTATAGTCATGTAATTTTTTTTTTTTATTTTTTTTTTTTTTTTATTTTTTATTTTTTTTTTTTTTAGCAAAGTGCAATAACTATATAAACTGTTTTGATAAACATGCAACTTCAGTTTTTTACGAGATAAACAATGTGACGATGTGTTATTCATGTTCTTTGGATGCAGTTTGTTCGATAGTGTTCGGCCGGGGTTGAGGAAGATATGAACATTCCTAAGGATAAGAAAATGATACCTAAGTTTTTGGTTCTTGGCTATATCTTGTTGAGCTTTGTGGGCAATGTCTATGCTGGTGTCACAAGCAGTTTCGTCCGTCAAGTGTTCCCAGCAGAAGATATGCCTCTTGATCATCCAGTGTTTGCGAAGCCTAGTGGTTATAATGCACCAGAGCAGGTAAAGCCCTTGAGACTATATAAGTTATCACTCTTTGAAAAAAAAGATATATAATGAAGCCTAACACAATTAGTACCATTTAATATGTATAGGTACATATCACTCAAGGAGATTATGATGGAAAAGCTGTGATTATAATGTGGGTGACACCAGATGAACCAGGGTCAAACGAAGTAAGATACGGAACATCTAAGAATAAGTACAATTTTGTAGCACAAGGGATGAAAGTTAAAAAGTATAAGTTTTACAACTATACATCTGGCTATAATCATAAGTGCCTCGTCGATGGCCTAGAGGTACGTAAATATTAATTTGTTGGCATGTTTATTACATGTCTCATTTCCTGACTGATTAACAAGTGTGTGTCTTGTTGTTAATTAGTATGACACCAAGTACTATTACGAAATTGGAGATGGTGATTCTGCTCGATCATTTTGGTTTAAAACACCACCAAAAGTCGATCCAAATGCTTATCACAAGTTTGGATTAATAGGTATGTGGTACCTTACCTCTTGATTTGTTCTTTTGATTTGTTTTGATCAACACATTATTTTTGACAATTATTATTTTTAGAACGAAAACTACTCACACATCTGTATTCTCATTTCAGGTGACTTGGGGCAAACCTATAATTCTTTGTCCACTTTTGAGCACTACATGCAAAGCGGAGCAAAAACTGTGTTATTTGTTGGAGATCTATCTTATTCTGATGAACATGAATACTATGATGTGGGTTTACGCTGGGATACATATGGTCGTTTTGTTGAAAAAAGTACAGCATATCAACAATGGTTATGGACAGTAGGAAATCATGAGATAGAGTATTTGCCAGAATATGTAAGATACTATACAACCATTTAATTTAAAATGTTCAAAACCGTTAGATTGTTTCTAATGTCTTGTTAGTTAATTTTCAAGCTCTGTTACTAAACTCAATATTTATCTTCAGGACGAAGTGGAAACTTTCAAACAATATCTTCATAGATACGAGACTCCTTATGCAGCTAGCGAAAGCACTAGTCCTCTTTGGTATGCAGTGAGAGTTGCATCCGCTCATATAATTTTCCTCTCAAGTTACTCTCCCTTTGGTAACTTACTTTCTAAACATATTTTTTATGTTTCTTGATTAGCATATATTATACCTTAGTACTGAGTATTAGATACTGAATTTAACTGATTTCAACTGTGACAGTAAAATATACACCTCAATACGAGTGGTTAAAAGCAGAATTTAAAAAAGTGGACAGGGAGAAAACACCTTGGCTAATTGTAATTATGCACTCCCCAATGTACAATAGTAATAGTGCTCACTACATGGAGGGTGAAAGCATGCGAGTTGTATACGAGAGTTGGTTTGTTGAGAACAAAGTCGATATAGTCTTAGCAGGACATGTCCACGCTTATGAAAGATCGGTTTGTCACTCTAGCTCCTTTATATCTTCCTTTCTGATACATGACTATTTTAAAACTATTGCCTATTTCACAAGGAGTATTATGATAAAAAGTCGATATAGAAAGTTAAGACATTTTTGCTAAACTAATGTTAAGTTAAACGTATGATTTCAGTACCGGATCTCCAACATACACTACAACATAACAGGCGGTGTGAGCTATCCAGTGCCCGATAAATCAGCTCCAATTTACATAAACATCGGAGATGGAGGGAACTTAGAAGGTCTTGCTTCAACGTGAGTTTTTTTATTAGTCGCCATATATCAACTTCTCAAAAATTATTGCAATATTCTTAGCTTTCACGATTTGTTAAAAAGTGTAGGAGTGGATTTGTTCTAATGATTATGTTTTTCTTGACGGACTTTGTAGCTATAACGACCCTCAGCCTCACTATTCTGCATTTCGGGAGGCCAGTTATGGATATGCTACACTCGAGATAATGAACAAAACACACGCAATCTATCACTGGAATCGCAATGACGTTGGAAAGAGTGTTCAAGCTGACTCATTGGTGTTGCATAACCAGTACTGGTTAGTATTTCTTACAAAAGAAAGATACAAAACATAAAAAAATAAATTTGAAGTGTCATATAAAAACATGCTACTTTTTCAATTTATCTAACCATAAAAGAAATTTCTAGTTCGGAGTAAAAATGTATTTCGTAAAGAGCCCACATATAAGCCCATTGGGTGTAACCACTAGCAAAACTGCAAAAACCCCCATAAATACATTTTAGCAACAACAATCCAATCACTTATCACCTACACACGTTACCTTTTGATTTGCATAAACAAAATACGAGTATTAAAACACTTAAAGCAGGATGTAATAAATTATATAGACCGTAGTAGAAATATATAATACATCAATTGCAAGGCCGTCTCGTGCCTTTCGATGGCCCTAGGCAATAACAACAAAGAGACCTTATTACACTTGTATAAAAAAAATTGCGTATAAACTTGAATTATATAACTCATATATGTTTTATATTATATGTATTTATATGCAAAACTAATAAAAATGTGACCCTTTTTAAGTGGAGACCTTGTGCGATGACACCTATTGCACACCATTTTGAGACCCCTCTGATTAATTAGTGTATATCATAAATAACAACATGAGTACAATTTAGTTCCCATTATTTTGAGATCTTATATAATTTTGATATATATATATATATCATCTTTCGTTATTGTTTAATATGCATGGCTACACCTAGAAACTTATGAAGGGTTTGATTAGCTAGGTATTGTCTCACTTAGCTTTAACATGTTAAAAACAGGTCACTGAAGGATACCAAGTAGAAAATTTGAATCCGACTGCGATTTGGATTCAAAACACGCAAGAAGTTTTTCAAAAATTCCTTATGTATCGTTTAATAAGAAACTTACATAAATTTGTAACATTTCATGTAATCGTGATGCTAACTATATATTGTTTGTATAATTGTATGTTTAAAAGTAATGTAATGTAGATCAATGTTTTGAAAATCGGGTTCGAAATCAACCCGGTCGAGTCACCGGGCACCGGGTCAACCGGTTCGACCGCCGGGTCAACCCGGTTTTTAATTTATTATTTTTTTATTTTTTCTACCGGGTCAACCGGTTTGACCACCGGCTCGCGTCGACCCAGGTTTTTATTTAAAAATTTTGAAAAAAACGAAACCCGCCGGGTTTCGAGAACCAGGTTGACCCGGGTCACTCAAAACCTGGCGGGTCTAACCGGATAACCCGGTTTTAAAAACCCGAGTTTTTTTTACCCGTTTTTTTGCCGGAACCGGTTAACTAGGCCGGGTCGACCCGGGTTTCAAAACACTGATGTAGATATGACCAAATGGAAATGTAAGATCGTAAAACAATGATTCGTTTTGGTACAAGGTTCTCCACGAGTTCAACAAAACTAATTTTAAAAATGTAACAAGGACATGTTGACGAGTAAGTGACATACTTTGAACCATAATTGCTAAGAGTTCAACGCAATCTATAAACGTTTCCAGCATATGGCTGGTTGTAGTGGGGAAAACGAGCTTGATTTTATTAACCATGCTAGAAACGTATATCGTGAAGAGGTAAAAGGAGTAAGACAATTTTCTGAACAAGACGCGTGGGAAATCTTAAAAAAACACTCCAAATGGGACGCGCCCGAGCCCATTGATCCGGTTTGATCTCGCCGGACATGACTAGCTATTCTGAGATGATGTGAGACCTCGTGCCCCCGGCAAACCATGTTCCTCCAAAAAAACTAAATCCGAAACTTCGTCGTTGAGCACTGCAGGAAGTAACCCGTTTGAATTTGGTGATTTTATGCAAAATGAGTTTCGAATCAAACGGGAGGCTGCGGTGACGGCGTACGAGGCATCGAGGAAGAAAGACAAGGACATAATAAAGATGAAAGAGTTGAAGTTTCTCTGGACTCCAACCGACGATTTGCCGGCGAACCAATCCCTCCTCATCGAAATGCAAAAACAATAAATAATGAACAAATATCGACTTCAACAACAACAAAATCAACAAAATTAGTTGTTGTATTTCTTTAGGTTCGTATTGTTTTTAAATTTTTTTTCGTATGTATTTTTTTCTTTATTTTTCGTTTATTTTTTCTTTTTTTTAATAAAAATTTCGTATTTTTTAAAGTTTAATATTGTATTTTTATTTGAATTAATAAAATTCAGTTTGTTTGAAAAATAAAAAATAAAATAAAATAATTAGTCTCAAAAGGATGGTGTTAATGATGTCATGAGTGACGAGATAATTTTGAGTGTTAGGTGTTACTTTTTTGGTATTGATGGAGTTATTACAAACTCTAAGCCTAATTTACATATTTTGTGCTTGTACAACACATATATCGAAATATAAAGAACCCAAATTTTAAAGTAACCGTAGTTTTCGTTTACTTTTCAAACTTTTTACATTGCTTTACAAATCTTACTAGTTATAATGCCCGTGCACGCACGGGGTTTTTTCTAAATTTGTTAATATTAAATTTATTTATAATTTGTAACTATGGTTTTTATTTATCCCGTCGTGAGTTTTAGATACATACACGATGTTTCAAATTAATGCAAGGTTAACTCGCCCAACATCCTATGTAACTCGGTTCTTGCATCAACAACTCTGCCTGGCTTAGAATATGAGTGCTAATCTGTATTTGTGTTTTTTTAGTAATCACCTTGATAATGATGCAATAAGTAGAACAACAAACACACAATTATGTATGATTATCATGCCTAACCGCTCTTTTCCTATAAATTTTTTTCAACATACAACTAAGAGAAGCATAGTTTTGATACATTGATGTAGGTAGGACTACCTGATACTTAACTTTAACTTATAACCAAACTTGTAACCAAAACAAATAAACAAAAACAATAAAAATCAAAACTGTGCACATCAAACAATCGTAAAGTTAACAACTTTATCAAATATTTTAGACATGTAAGTTTATATGAGGTTTATCGGAAGTTCAAAGTAGCAGTTTCCCGGGGGTGGTTTTTACATGTGCCAAAAACTAAATGATTAACCCCGTTTCCTTGTTATAACCATTAAAGTTACAAAACATAGATTCTTATCTTCTCGTGAATTTCCCAATTGCTTAAGATTACTTAAGATTTATACTTGACTTGTATTAAAGTTGTCCTACTGAAAGTTTAGTAATATTAATTTTAGATATCAACTTACATTTACTGTTTCTAGAATGCAAAAAAGGTAGTTTATCTCTTACTTGAAGGTGTGTACATATCTGAGTATTCATAAGACCGTCAACTTTCATAAATGTAGATATCTTGGCAGCAGTTGCAGCTACAAATGATTATCGTAAGTAAATTATATTCATAATTCAAGGTACTTTATTTTATTATTAGCAAAGCTCATTTTATAAAATATGAACAACTTACCTTCCGAGCCTCCGAGATGGACCACAACATTGACAAACATACGATGCAAGTCTGAAGTCCAGTGTCCATGTTGCTTAGTACTTGACCTAAAAAAAGAAAAATTGAATAGATGTCAAATTTGCAGATCAAAGATAACTGAATATAAAATTAATATGATTCTTACCCTGTTTGTTTCCATTGTTACAGCATCCTTATTTTTTGGTTTTTTTATCTCGATGATCTTGTACAAAGGCAAGAGTACTTGATAAGTAAAATTTTGGCCGTCTACACCATAACTTGATCAATATTAGTTGTCTTTGGTGGTATTAATCCGAAACGATCAAAAGCCAACTCTCATCTGCAATTGATTTACTTAAATGCCATTATGAAACCTGCAAAAAAAATAGTGAAAATTATGATGCAATTGAAGAAAGTGTTGATTTGTTTAAGTATTTATAGACTTTAGAGTAAATTGCAAAAATCGTCCCTAAAGTTTGACCAATTTGCATGTTTCGTCCCAGAACTGTCGAAACTGCAAAAACCGTCCCTGTGGCAAACTTTTGGGGCAAATATCGTCCCTGACCAACATCAAATGACTAAAATACCCCTGTCCAAACTTTAGGGACGATTTTTGCAATTTACTCTTCTAAATCTCTTTTCAGTTTTTTTACACAAATGTCTTTCGGATGAGAACGTAACTATTCCTGTGAAAGAGATCCGTGTGGATGAAAGATTGAATTTTGTGGAAGAACCTATTGAGATCGTTGATCGTGAGATCAAGCGTTTGAAACGTAGTAGAATTCCGCTCGTTAAAGTTCGTTGGAACTCGCGTCATGGATCGGAATTCACGTGGGAGCGTGAAGACGAATTCTTGAGGAAGTATCCTCATCTCTTTACGCCATCGTTATCGGGAAATTCCAAGTGAAACCCGGGACGGGTTTCTTCTGAGGCTGGAATTCTCTTGATTTGTTTTGATCAACACATTATTTTTGACAATTATTATTTTTAGAACGACAAATACTCACACATCTGTATTCTCATTTCAGGTGACTTGGGGCAAACCTATAATTCTTTGTCCACTTTTGAGCATTATATGCAAAGCGGAGCAAAAACTGTGTTATTTGTTGGAGATCTATCTTATTCTGATGAACATCAATACTATGATGTGGGTTTACGCTGGGATACATATGGTCGTTTTGTTGAAAAAAGTACAGCATATCAACAATGGTTATGGACAGTAGGAAATCATGAGATAGAGTATTTGCCAGAATATGTAAGATACTATACAACCATTTAATTTAAAATGTTCAAAACCGTTAGATTGTTTCTAATGTTTTGTTAGTTAATTTTCAAGCTCTGTTACTAAACTCAATATTTATCTTCAGGACGAAGTGGAAACTTTCAAACAATATCTTCATAGATACGAGACTCCTTATGCAGCTAGCGGAAGCACTAGTCCTCTTTGGTATGCAGTGAGAGTTGCATCCGCTCATATAATTTTCCTCTCAAGTTACTCTCCCTTTGGTAACTTACTTTCTAAACATATTTTTTATGTTTCTTGATTAGCGTATATTATACCTTAGTACTGAGTGTTAGATACTGAATTTAACTGATTTCAACTGTGACAGTAAAATATACACCTCAATACGAGTGGTTAAAAGCAGAATTTAAAAAAGTGGACAGGGAGAAAACACCTTGGCTAATTGTAATTATGCACTCCCCAATGTACAATAGTAATAGTGCTCACTACATGGAGGGTGAAAGCATGCGAGTTGCATACGAGAGTTGGTTTGTTGAGAACAAAGTCGATATAGTCTTAGCAGGACATGTCCACGCTTATGAAAGATCGGTTTGTCACTCTAGCTCCTTTATATCTTCCTTTCTGATACATGACTATTTTAAAACTATTGCCTATTTCACAAGGAGTATTATGATAAAAAGTCGATATAGAAAGTTAAGACATTTTTGTTAAACTTATGTTAAGTTAAACGTATGATTTCAGTACCGGATCTCCAACATACACTACAACATAACAGGCGGTGTGAGCTATCCAGTGCCTGATAAATCAGCTCCAATTTACATAAACATCGGAGATGGAGGGAACTTAGAAGGTCTTGCTTCAACGTGAGTTTTTTTATTAGTCGCCGTATATCAATTTCTCAAAAATTATTGCAATATTCTTAGCTTTCACGATTTGTTAAAAAGTATAGGAGCGGATTTGTTCTAATGATTATGTTTTTCTTGACGGACCTTGTAGCTATAACGACCCTCAGCCTCACTATTCTGCATTTCGGGAGGCCAGTTATGGATATGCTACACTCGAGATAATGAACAAAACACACGCAATCTATCACTGGAATCGCAATGACGTTGGAAAGAGTGTTCAAGCTGACTCATTGGTGTTGCATAATCAGTACTGGTTAGTATTTCTTACAAAAGAAAGATACAAAACATAAAAAAATAAATTTGAAGTGTCATATAAAAACATGCTACTTTTTCAATTTATCTAACCATAAAAGAAATGGCTAGTTCGGAGTAAAATGTATTTCGTAAAGAGCCCACATATAAGCCCATTGGGTGTAACCTGTAGCAAAACTGCAAAAGCCCCCATAAATACATTTTAGCAACAATAATCCAATCAATTATCACCTACACACGTACCTTTTGATTTCCATAAACATATACGAGTATTAAAACACCTAAAGCAGGATGTAATATATTATATATATATACTGTAGTAGAACTATATAATACATTAATTGCAAGGCCGTTTCGTGGTCCTAAGCAACAGCAACAAAGAGACCTTTTTACACTTGTAAACTAAAGAGAAATTGCATATAAACTTGAATTATATAACTCATATATGTTTAATATTATATGTTTTTATATGCAAAACTAATTAAAATGTGTCTCATTTTAAGTGGAGGTCCTGTGCGATAACACCTATTGCACACCTTTCTGGGGCCCTCTGATTAATTGGTGTATATGATAAATAACAAAATGTGTACAATTCAGTTCCCATTATTTTGAGATCTTATATAAATTTGATATATCTATCATCTTTCGTTATTGTTTAAAATGCATAGCTACACCTAGAAACTTATGAAGGGTTTGATTAGGTATTGTCTCACTTAGCTTTAACATGTTAAAAACAGGTCGCTGAAGGATACCAAGTAGAAATTTTGAACCCAACTGCGATTTGGATTCAAAACACTCAAGAAGTTTTTCAAAAATTCCTTATGTATCGTTTAATAAGAAACTTACATAAACTTGTAACGTTTCATGTAATTGTGATGCTAACTACTATAATGCTTGTATAACTGTATGTTTAAAAGTATTGTACTGTAGCTATGACCAAATGGACATGTAAGATCGTAAGACTAGTCCCACTCGTAACACCACTTCACCTTACATCTCAGCGACACATAAAAAATGTCTCAATACAATAATGAGCCGTTTTTCAACAATCTCCTCAACATGTCGCAACCCAACTCGTCATCTTCATCAAACCTTCCGACACATTCATCCGCAGAATCAATATCTTCACATTCTCACTCTCCCGGGTTCGGTAGCCAATACCAAATGCCGACCTACACACCCGAACAACTTTATCATCATCAACAACAAATGCTTAACCATCAACCAAAATGTACAACAAAATTCACCACCACCACCACTATACGCGGCACAACCACAAACATCACAACCACAACCACCAATTTAAACCGAAACCTAAAAGACCAAAAGTAAAGGAAAATGGGCCCCAAAATGAACAAAAGACCCGAAAACCCACAACCAAAAACGAACCCAAAATCGAAACCTTAAATTGTTCTTTTCATTGACTATCGTCGGAAGAAACGTTATTAGCCTCGTGTTACATTCCGAAGATAACAATGTCGGAGCCGACCGAAACAATGATTCATTTTGGTGCAAGGTTCTCCACGAGTTCAACAAAACTAATTTTAAAAAACGTAACAAGGACATGTTGACGAGTAAGTGACATACTTTGAACCATAATTACTAAGAGTTTAACGCAATCTATAAACGTTTCCGACATATGGGTGGTCGTAGTGGGAAAAACGAGCTTGATTTTATGAACCATGTTAGAAACGTCTATCGTGAAGAGGTAAAAGGAGGAAGACCGTTTTCTCAAGAAGACGCATGGGAAATCATGAAAAACACTCCAAATGGGACCTGTCCGAGCCCATTGATCCGGTTTGATCTCACCGAACATGACTAGCTATTCTGAGATGATGCGAGACCTCGTGCCTCCGGCAAACCATGTCCCTCCAAAAAAACTAAATCCGAAACTTCTTCGAGCACCGTGGAAAGTAACCCGTTTGAATTTGGTGATTTTATACAAAATGAGTTTCGAATCAAACGGGAGGTCGCGGTGACAGCGTACGAGGCGTCAAGGAAGAAAGACAAGGACATACTAAAGATGGAAGAGTTGAAGTTTCTCTGGACTCCAACCGACGATTTGCTCGGGGACCAAGCCCTCCTCATTGAAATGCAAAAACAAGAAATAATGAACAAATATCGACTTCAACAACAACAAAATCAACAAAACTAATTATTGTATTTTTTTTTTTAATTTCGTATTGTTTTTAATTTTTTTTCGAGTAAACTCCAAAATACATCCTTGTGGTTTACCCAATTTCGCACCATACATCCCTCTCGAAAAAATTAAAACAAATACATCTCTCCGTTAGTAAAAGTGAACCAATATACATCCCTCCGCTAAAATAAGGACAAACGGCGCAAATCATTTCTCCGTTATCTCCGAACGAGATAGAAAATATTTACACCGTAAGTCCTCTAGGTTAATTGTATTTGCACCGATAGTCTTTTTTTTACGTTTTCGTCCATTTTTTACGTTTTCGTCCGCTTTCTTACGTTTTCGTCCTTTTTTTACGTTTTCATCTACTTTTTTACGTTTTAGTCCGCTTTTTTTACGTTTTCGTTCCTTTTTTACGTTTTCGTCCGCATTTTTATGTTTTCGTCTGTTTTCTTATGTTTTTGTCCGTTTTAGCCCTTTTTTTTACGTTTTCGCCCGTTTTTTTGTGATTTGGTAGCTATACTAAAATAAAACTTGATATTTGATAAAAATGTTTTTGTATCGATTTTAAATCACAATTTTGATCCCTTTCTGGTCCGAATCATCAAAAGTGTAAAACGCGAAAGTTGTGCGGAATGATGTTTTACATCAAGATTCGTGAGATTTTGTCCGTTTTTACATGTTTCGTCAGTTTTTTTACGTTTTCGTACATTTTAATCCATTTTTAACCGTTTTCGTTCAGTTTTTCAAACAAGTTTGATGATTTACACAAGTACAAAATTTACAAGAGTTTATAAGTTATGAATTTAGTAAAAAACGGATTAAATTTTGTTAGTAAACAGCCTTGTTTTGCATTTTCTGGTTAAAATCTGGCGAGTCTCTTGATGTAAAACATCATTCCGGACAACTTTCATGTTTTACACTTTTGATGATTCTAAGCAGAAAGGGATCAAAATCGTGATTTAAAATCGATACAGAAACATTTTTATCAAATGTCAAGTTTTATTTTAATATACTTACCTAATAAAAAAAACCGGGTGAAAACGTAAAAGAAAGGCGAAAATGGATAAAAACAAAAGAAAACAGATGAAAACGTTAAAAAAACGGACGAAAACATAAAAAAAAAAACGGATATAAACATAAGAAAACAGATGAAAACATAAAAAAGTGGACGAAACCGTAAAAAAATGGACGAAAACGTAAAAAAGAGACGAAAACGTAAAAAAAGGACTAACGGTGCAAATACAGTTAACCTAGAGGACTAACGGTGTAAATGTTTTCTATCTCGTTAGGAGGTAACGGAGAAATGATTTGCGCCGTTTGTCCTTATTTTAACGGAGGGATGTATACTGGTTCACTTTTACTAACGGAGGAATGTATTTTTTGCAACTTTTTCGAGAGGGATATATGGTGCGAAATTGGGTAAACCACATGGATGTATTTTTGAGTTTACTCTTTTTATCAAAGATTCATCTATGAAAAAACAAGATTGATGGTGGTCCGATCTACAAAGTTTTTAAACCCCCAGATCTCTAAAGGTTTACTCTTTTAAACATAAATTTTTAAACCCGAAATAGTAAACCCATTTATTTTAAACCCGAAATAGCGAGATTCGTGACTCGTGAGTCACGAGATGACTCACACCGAGTCAAAACCGCGCGTGGCTCGGTGTTCCTACCTTTTTCTTCATGATCTGCAAGATGAGGACGGCTAGGAGTGGTGTTGGTGGTGGTGGTGGTGGTGGTTGTTGACGGAAAAAGGGTGGCGGTGGTGAGCTGTGGTGTCCAGCGGTGGAGGTGTGGTGGCCGGTGACAGGCGGCGGCTAGGGTTTACCACAAGGACCAATATCGTAATTTGTTTATACTTTGAATAAAAACATTCCCGACCCCATTTGACACACCAAACGTGCCCGTAAAATTTTCTAAGTTGCGCTCTTATAGGAGAGTTTGGTTTTTTCCAGTGTTAGAGAGAAAATATGTGAGAGTTGATATGGGTGAGATTTGAGAGTATGTGAGAGATAATATGAGGTGTGTGAGAGAGAAAATATATACGGAATATATTTATTTGGTTCTAATGATTGAATAGTGTTTGATGGTGTGGATTCACTAAACAGGTGGTGTGTAAATGCACTAAGCCAAAAGGAAAAGGTAGAACAAACTTGTCCTGATGTGTGTTCTTGTGATTTTTTGTCTTCTACTAAGTAAATGAACAAATATCTGTAACACAAACTTCCTCCCCATAATTGTTCTTTGGACGGAATTTTGTGAGTGAGAGATTGGTTTAACAAATGATCATATCCGTTTTTTGTTAATTGTCTGGTGTTTGCGTGGATGGTTAATGATAGTTTTCCAACCATATTCAGTAATAGTTCGATGTCTAACAAGTGGAACTCATTTTAAATAGAGTATAAAAATCAAATTCGACATCGTATATCAACAAAAAACGCAGAAAGTTTATGTTTTTTTTGCATCAAGGGTGCATGCTCTCGCCCATAATTTCGCCTCCCAAAGGTGTGCTCGCCCACCACCTCGCCCACACTCCCACCACCTCGCCCACCGCCTCGCCCACAGCCTCACATGTAGCATGCATACTTTTCAATCGCCTTTAATATCGCCTAGATTTTGAGACGGAGGGAGTAATAGTTTTAATATAAGTTAGGTATGTGTGTATTTATTTGTTGCATTAAAGATTGGACCTACCTTCACGTAATGAATTAAGCGTGAAAGAGATGGGACATGCATTTTTTCTTAAGTCTACAATTAATGGGTGCAGAAGGTTCAGAATTGAATCAAGAACTTGTGAAGTTGTGATAAAGTTGCCTTTAAATTACGGATGGGATATATCTTCTACACACCATGACATAAAATATAAAATATGAAGTGTGGTCCCCCTTTTTAACTTCCTTCTGTATTTCTTTTCTCTCTCTCTCTCTCTCTCTCTCTCTCTCTCTCTCTCTCTCTCTCTCTCATTATTCACCTCTACACACCATTTCAACACCACCTTCAAACATCACCATCTACACTCATCAAAGATAAAAACCCATCAAATTAAAGATTCATCTGTGAAAAAACAAGATTGATGGTGGTCCGATCTACAAAGTTTTTAAACCCCCAGATCTCTAAAGGTTTACTCTTTTAAACATAAATTTTTAAACCCGAAATAGTAAACCCATTTATTTTAAACCCGAAATAGAGAGATTCGTGACTCGTGAGTCACGAGATGACTCACACCGAGTCAAAACCGCGCGTGGCTCGGTGTTCCTACCTTTTTCTTCTCGATCTACAAGATGAGGACGGCTAGGAGTGGTGTTGGTGGTGGTGGTGGTTGTTGACGGAAAAAGGGTGGCGGTGGTGAGCTGTGGTGTCCGTTAGAAAGTTTATGTTTTTTTTGCATCAAGGGTGCATGCTCTCGCCCATAATTTCGCCTCCCAAAGGTGTGCTCGCCCAGCACCTCGCCCACACTCCCAGCACCTCGCCCACCGCCTCGTCCACAGCCTCACATGTAGCATGCATACTTTTCAATCGCCTTTAATATCGCCTAGATTTTGAGACGGAGGGAGTACTAGTTTTAATTTAAGTTAGGTATGTGTGTATTTATTTGTTGCATTAAAGATTGGACCTACCTTCACGTAATGAATTAAGCGTGAAAGAGATGGGACATGCATTTTTTCTTAAGTCTACAATTAATGGGTGCAGAAGGTTCAGAATTGAATCAAGAACTTGTGAAGTTGTGATAAAGTTGCCTTTAAATTACGGATGGGATATATCTTCTACACACCATGACATAAAATATAAAATATGAAGTGTGGTCCGTATGTAATTTTTTTAAAATATTTTTTTTAAAGTTTAATATTGTATTTTTATCTGAATTAATAAAATTTAGTTTGTTTGAAAAATAAAAAATAAAATAAGATGATGAGTCTCAAAAGGATGGTGTTAATACTGTCATGAGTGACGAGATAATTTTGAGTGTTAGATGTTACTTTTTTGGTATTGATGGAGTTATTACAAACTCTAAGCCTAATTTACATATTCTGTCCTTGTACAACACATATATCGAAATATAAAGAACCCAAATTTTAAAGTAACTGTGTAGTTTTAGTTTCATTTTCAAACTTTTTAATTTGTTTTACAAGTCTTTTAATGATAAAAAATNGTTGTGATAAAGTTGCCTTTAAATTACGGATGGGATATATCTTCTACACACCATGACATAAAATATAAAATATGAAGTGTGGTCCGTATGTAATTTTTTTAAAATATTTTTTTTAAAGTTTAATATTGTATTTTTATCTGAATTAATAAAATTTAGTTTGTTTGAAAAATAAAAAATAAAATAAGATGATGAGTCTCAAAAGGATGGTGTTAATACTGTCATGAGTGACGAGATAATTTTGAGTGTTAGATGTTACTTTTTTGGTATTGATGGAGTTATTACAAACTCTAAGCCTAATTTACATATTCTGTCCTTGTACAACACATATATCGAAATATAAAGAACCCAAATTTTAAAGTAACTGTGTAGTTTTAGTTTCATTTTCAAACTTTTTAATTTGTTTTACAAGTCTTTTAATGATAAAAAATTGTAAATTGAAAAGAAAATTACTAAAATATCAGTAGAGTATGGACAAGTCGAAAAGAGTGGGCGCAGTTAAAACACAAAACCAAACACCCAGAAATCTTTCACTTTCTTCTCTTTCACTAAATCTTCTTGAACATCGAGATTTGATTGAGGTCAAGTAACTCGATCTCTTCAGTTAAGTCATCGGACACCTTTGCCGCTGTGACTTCCCCGACAGCTGTAGTTCACATCAGTGAGTCGGTGGCACCACCAAACTCACCTTTACTTACTGCATGTAATCGTCTCAAGGTAGGTTGTTTACTTGTTCTTGTGTTTTTTGGCTGTAAAGTAGTGTGTTTTTAGTTGGTATATGTTGTTATTGTTGTTGTATGTTTTGATGGGTGGATAAAAACATTTCAACCTGCTAACTACTCTCATCAACAACAACTTTTCAACAACAACTCCTCAACAACTACTATTAAAAAATCAGTACCATGTTAATGTGTCATTTTCCTTTTCAATGAAAAATATTTTGGATTAATTTGTCGAAGATATTATATCAAAAACCACACGTTAAGATCTCAAGTTACAATTTATAGTATAAAATAAGTAAAGAGGTTGTTGGTTCCATGTATCTATTATGAGACTTTTAGTTACGTAATTTGAAACGTGTTTTATCTTTGTGAGCTAGGTGAAGCATTATATAACACTATATACACACCCGTACATAAGTAGTAAGTTAGAAATACAATGGAACCAAAGGGAACTGATCTGGGGAGTTCACTTTTGGTGCCTAGCGTGCAAGAACTAGTTAAAGAACCAATTACCAAGGTTCCATCCCGATATGTTCGTCTCGATCAAGATCCGCCTATCATATCACAGCCACCATCTTCCTTGCCCGAAGTGCCCGTTATTGATATGGCGCGGTTATCATCTGAAAATTCAGCTGACCACGAGCTAGAAAAGCTACACCTTGCTTGTAAAGATTGGGGATTCTTTCAGGTACTCCTTTCCGTACTGCATATGACCATAACGTAGATTATGTATATGCTGAATTTGCTTTTCCAAAATTGCTAAATCTTTTTCAAGACTTGGTTTTTCTTGGAATAACGAGTATATTAATGCAAGTTGTAATATATATAGTCATAAACTATGTGACATACCGCTTAAACATTGCTAGTCAAGCATCTATTTTGAGGAAAAAGTGATTTATCATTTGATCTATGAAGATAATAAATCATGGAGTGGGTGTTTCATTGCTGGATAAAGTAAAGGAAGAGACGCAAGAATTTTTCAACCTGCCAATGGAAGAGAAAAAGAAGTTTTGGCAAACAACGGACGACATTGAGGGATTTGGACAAGCTTTTGTCGTTTCAGAGGAGCAAAAGCTTGATTGGGCTGATATCTTTTATTTGATTACCCTCCCACATGGTATTAGAAAGCCACACTTGTTTCCTAATCTACCTATGCCATTCAGGTGATTTGCTCATCCATCCTTCTACTTGTATTAGGATCTAAGTTTGCGATCTCTTATTAATATGAAACGGTACATTGAGTAGACAGGGGTCACCATTTAGTAGGAATTGTTTAATGCACAAAATAAATAAATAAATAAATAAGGTTATCAGTCATTACACATATAGTAACTCATGTTGCAAAATAACCTCTCATATATCTTATAGAAAAAAAAATGACATATAACTATATTTGTACTTTAGGTCGGGTTTGAGTTAGCAGGTGTGAGAACCCAACCCGAACACGACTTATGTTAATCAGTGGGTCATACGTGTCAATCTTAACCCATTTACACATAACTTGACCATGATCTATTTAACTCATTTATATATATGGGTTGACGGGTTAAATAGTTTGGTTAGGTTAAAAGGGTTGACCCATTTAACCTCCTTATCTTAACAAGTTGACATGTTACACATGTTAATCAACTTAAACTAGTTGGCGGGTCAACCAATTTAACCCTTACCTGTTTACACATAATCTAAACACGACATATCTAACCTCACATGACACCAAACTATAGAAACTTACTTGTTAACGAAGGTGATTCAACTACCTATACAACGTGCATGTTGAAACACCCACGAGAACATACTTGCTTATCTTACAACTAGATGCTGTTGGCGAGTCTTGCATACAATTCACAAAAACTTTCCGTGCTAATAAAAATGCAAGGTTTTTTGGACTTTAATGTCATCATCATCATCATCATTAGGAACTTCTAGAGCAATGGCAAGTTCTTTGTCTTCTTCTATCTTGACTTATAAAGATTTGTCTCATTTTTACCTATCGAAAAAATATTTATCATTTTTTGGACTTTTTCTTGTCTAAAGAATTGCTTGTCTTACAATAAGACTTTTCATCTGTTCATCACCTACTCTTCGAAATAATAACAGCCATCCATCTATCTTTCCACCTAATTTGAAGTTTTCCATACGTTTTCTTCCTTTTGAACAAGGTTTACATGACAAATTTGTTATATTCTTTCCCATTGTCCTCTAGCATATCTCTACAGGCTGCCCCAAAATTAGATATGTCGTTCTCTTTTGTTTTGGAATTCTTACACGATACATTGCTGAGTTTACATGTTGAAGTGAGGAAGACATTGGAACATACCTTAAAGGAGACTTATTCAGATCTTCTTAAACTGGATTTCCCCAGCTTTCTGCTTCATCCACATAAGATGCTATAATCTTTTATTAAATTATCAAATATTTGTAGCCAAATGTGCATGTTTATCTCCAGCGTAACGCGAGGGTACTTAGGCTAATATATTAAATACAAGTAAGATAGGCTTGACCAGGAAACCACGGCTGATGTATAACATTGTCATGGTCATTTACATGGCATGTCAAGATGTGATTCTAACTTGAAATTTTTAGATTTTTCACGAGCAAGTTTCAGTGACTTACACAAACCTAGGTTGATTTATATCTTTGTAAACAATTTTGTTGAACTTGTTCGCAGGGACAAAATGACTAGGTGTGCATTTGTTTTTTGAAAAATTTCTTACTAACCTCTTACCGAGTTAGAGGCGGTCAGCCTTTTTTTTTTTTTTTTTTTTTTTTTTTTTTTATGAGGGCCGGTAAGTACGATTATGCTATCTTTGCTCAATAAAGGGTGTGACTTGTCTTATTGCACTCTTACCTAATTAAGGGTGTAGACTTGCATTAAAGATAATAATATTTGATGGTTTATAACATGTTAAGTTATGATGATAAAAAAAAAAAAAAAAAAAAAAAAAAAAAGCTTTATTTCATATTTACATATGTTACTTACTCATCGTATTACGTTGGTTTAATAAATAAATTGTGAAACGAACAATTAAAATCATTCAGACAATTATACAAAAACAAACAACATTATTTCCATTTAGATTCAGACTTTCAAGCCACTTCCTAATAGTAAGATGTGATCGTTAGATTGTGACTCAAAACATCTTGATGGAACAAACAATACCTAAGTTTATTTCATATACACAAGTACACAACACAATATTACATGGATGGGAGTGGTTCACATACATAAACATATAACTGTTTATATATTTTACAATCATAGAGACACCCTAGAAGCATATTCAAGAGAGCTCAAGAACGCTGCTATAAAGACTCTGCTCTACATTGCAAAAGCTTTGAAAATGGAAAGTAAGGACATGATAGTATTGTTCGAAGAAGGGATGCAATCAATGAGAATGAACTACTACCCACCATGTCCCCAACCTGAACAAGTCATCGGTCTCACCCCTCACTCTGATGCTGTTGGGATAACCTTTCTTCTCCAACTCAATGAAGTGCCAGGTCTTCAAATAAGAAAGGATGAAATTTGGATCCCCATTAAACCTCTCCCTAACGCGTTCATTGTAAATATAGGAGAGATCTTAGAGGTCATTTTCTTTGTTTTTCTCCTAATCATTTCTTGTTTTTAACTTTTGCATAGTATCATCAATGATTTGAAAAAAGAAAAAGATACATATGTGAATAGTTTGCAACTTTGCATATTAGAGCAAATAATTAATGACTTAAAACAATTGTGTTCACTTTCAGATTGTAACGAATGGACAGTATAAAAGCGTTGAGCATAGAGCAATTGTGAACTCCGAGAAAGAGAGGTTGTCCATAGCCACATTTCTAAACCCAAAGTTGGATGGAGATTTAGGGCCAGCACCAAGCCTAATTACCTCAAAGACGCCTCCAAAATTTAAAAGGGTGGCTGTTGCTGATTTCTTCAAGAACTTATTCTCCAGGGAACTTAATAGAAAGACAAACCTTGAGCAGTACTATGTATAATGTGATATTTAGCAAGAAGTGTGCTATACTTTACCTGTTTGTATCACATAAATAATGTTTGTATCACATAAATAAAACGGTGTATTGTAACGTTAAGTACACTAGTAGCATGTATTATTACTTTAGCAAGAACCAGGTTAAATTTTACAGATAGGCATTCTGTCATTATTTTAATAATGGTAGTTGCCAAAAAATATGCCATTCTTCCAATGCATTTCTTGCAAAATATTCATCAACTGTTTAGAAATCAACTATCTTCCGCAATATCATTTACAGTGAATATCATTTCCTTTATCTGTTGGATCATTTTGAAAGTCATAAAATCCTGCTGATCGCACAACAGTTTGTGGTCAAGGTTGTGTTAAACGCTTTCCCCGTTTGATGAGTCCAACAATTTTCTTTTTGATTACTAGGATAACTACTTAGAATTGTTGTTAGTTGCTAGCTAGTTGATGTACGTTGAGCAAGGCTTCAAGCTCAAGCCTTGACTAGTTGATATGCTATGAAGAAAATGTCCCACTTATGAAAAAACAATCTCATCTAAGTCATATTAGGGGTGTGTGGCGAAATGAGTTGAAGTTGAGGCTGCTGGAGCTGTAGTTGGACCTTGTGTAGCCGAAGCTTATATTATAAGCCCAAAAGGCTGAAGTTTATATTTTAGTAAAGCCGTTTGACGAATTAGTAGGAGTTACAACTTATTAATGTGAAATTACATAAAACATATCAAATTAAATTCAGATTTATTTCAAGCTTTTGCATGTTAAACCTTTATATTCTGAAGGGTATTAACTATTTTGACTAATGATAAGCCCATGTAAGCATGTTTCAATGTGTTTGGGCTTATAGAGGCTTATGGCTTATTAAAGCTTCCATAAACTAGTGTGACAAACAAAGCTTATTTTATAAGCTAGCTTATTTGAGGATTTCAAGACTCTATAAGCTCCTAAAAGCTTTGCGCCAAACACAGACCTTCAAAGAATTTAAATCAAGCCGGATATAATCTTATCTAATTTCTTTTCTTCATGGCACTTTTGTACCAAGTTTGCCAATAATCATATCGACTAATGTTAGCCTTGCTATTTTATAAAGATAACGTCACACAAGTGAAATGGACTAGATATGTAGCAAGTAGTAACTTTAGGGACTACTTATGTACATTAGGCAAACTTGTGATGTAATGAGCCTATAAATACCCCTCATGACTCTCCATGAGGGGTGTGGGAAATCATTAGGTGTTTTGTATTGTTTCATTTATCTATTAAAGTTCCTTTTATTCTCCACCCTCTCTCTACTTTCTCTCACTAGAAAGATGAATACTTTCATCATCTTTGATCAACCTCGACCTCCCGAACCACATAAATCTTCACATAAATCTTGTTTCTTTTCGATTCTACAATTGGCATCAGAGCCTCGTTGTGTTATCTTATGATTTTTGTGGTTCGAATAGTGTTTTTGAAGCTGATTTTATACATTTTTTTCAGATCTGGAAATTTTTTTTCCTATCTTTATTCATATCCGTTTCTTCAAAAGTTATTTGTATCAAAAGGTCAAAAAGTCCTTAACTTTAATTTATAGTTTCACGGATCTGTTTTCTTGAGTGCCCTTTGTGTCCAAAACAGATTCATGTTAACTGTATATTATCTTTCACGATTTTTTTGTTCCTTTACCGTGAAACATGTGGTCAAAAAAACTGATCGAAACTCATCGGAAGTTTTGGTCGGAATAATCGCCGGAAAAAGTCGGAATTTCTTGTATAAGAAATTTTCGAAAAGTTAATACCCTAAATTTTCGAAAAGTAATTTTTCGAAAAGTTTAAACCCTGAATTATCGAAAAGTTATATTTTCGAAAAGTTATTGAACGTAAATTATCGAAAAGTTCAGGCAATATTTTCGAAAAGTTATGGAAAGAACTTTATCGAGAAGTTTCAAAAATTTATCGAAAAGTGTAATAAAAAAACTTCTCGATAAGTATTAATAGTTTTCGAAAAGTGACAGAAGGTGAAGATGAGATGAAGACCAACGACCACTATCCAAATACCAAACACTCGTTGACCTCAGTTGTAGTATAACCATCATCGGTCCAATAAATCTATGATGAAATGAAAAAGATCCAAGAAGTCGACTACATCAGGTCCACATACGAAACCCATAGCCAAAACCAATCCCATATATGACTCTACCAAGGACCCTCACAAGTCACTCCTCAACTCACATCAATTATCCGAAACACAAAAAGAAAAGATTTATAACAATGGTGGTATAATCTTTTTCTTCAGTTCGTTCAAAAACAAAAGTCAAACGCATAAACAACTATCACCTACCTGAGATCTTTGCTAAAGATCTTGAAGCCAATCTATACTTCATTATCACTTCGAAGCCATGTGTGATTCGAATGGTTTATGTGCTAAAAGAATATAAAGGGTTGCTTGTACAAATTCGAATGGTTTCTGTGCTTGTGAGATTGGTTAGGTGATGAAGGAGTTGATATGAGTCTTTAATGAGATTTGACTTGATAATACTTGTGTGTTTAGGGTTAATACAAATGATGCACTCATTTAGGGTTATATCATTTTAATACCAGGTATGACATTTTTCTCTTGGACCAGGCCCTACACGAGTGGATACAGACTGAATGCATATTGGGCTGATTTGATATATTGAGCAAATGAATTGGCATGGGCTGTTGTATTAATAGATGCAAAAATGCTAAAGTATGGCTGAAAACTTTTTTATCCAATGTATTTTAATACATTGTATTAACTTTGGCATTTTATTTGGTCAAGAGTGGTATTTTGGATTTAAAATTTTACGGGGATACAAATTTCACGGCTAGAATTGGTTCGTTTAAAAAATGACTACGGGGTTTTTGCACGGTATTATTGATTTGGCTTTGAAGTGGCATTTCAAAATGTGTACTTATTTTATCTCAAAGTCTAGGGGTGGTTGGATGCACGACTATTGAAGATAACTTGTCTGCGCATATGGAAATTCAGTCTTGACAATCTAATTATAACTAATGTAAAGAGTTACATTGTAGTGCTCACGGTTTATAGCTATCACTTAAAGGAGTTACGTTTTAGTACTCAGTGTCACGCGAAGCAGTGGATTGTTCAAGCGGCGAATATCTCGTGCAACCTCATACTTAAAGGAGTTACGTTGTAGTGCTCAGTATAGGTATTAAGTCACATCTATCGTACAAGCATTAAGTCACAAGATGGGATGTTTACTTCATTTTCAAGTTGGTCATATCGGGCTGTCTCCACATGTGTTCATTACTATTAGCCGGTGAATTCAAAGGAGGTTCGATTAAAGGTTGGTTTGAGAGAAGTGTATTGAGAGTATATACTTTTGCGACATATACTCACAAAATATGCGTTCATGGTCTATCTATATTGCATCAGAAGTGTAAAGTATGGGTAATTATGACATGTACACAAGATTATGATGATTCCGATAACTCGCAACCATCAGGAGGGAGAAGAACATGCCAGAAGAAGTAGTGTTTCGTCTTTAGTACGTTGGTTGATCGAGGGAATTGTGCTTTATGTACCAAGTATGTGTATGTGTTCATCGGAGCTTATTACCAACCTTCTGTGCAATACTATGTGAGTTATGTTGTTATGCTCCCAGAACGACAACCATGGTGCAAACTCATTAGTATCTACTTTATCTGCTGCGAGATGAAAGAGGTTGTCAGTTCAGGAGGGAGCAGAAGAAAGAAAAAAGGCTCACTAGTTATGAGGGAGTAATAACCTAACTAGATCATTACTGTTGAAGTTCAGAGGTTTGTAAATCTGTGCCGTAGTGCCAAAGATCAAATGCCGAGATCGTCAGATGAGAGAACTTCAAGTCTACCTCAATATCTAGACTACAGAGACTCTGCGCTTCAACATCATCAACATAGTTTACTATTGTTGTAATTTTACATTGTTAATGTATTTATAGGTCTCATTGTAACCATTCACGTGTGACGATATCTTGGAGGGAGATTGTTAGCCTTGCTATTTTATAAAGATAACGTCACACAAGTGAAATGGACTAGATATGTAGCAAGTAGTAACTTTAGGGACTACTTATGTACATTAGGCAAACTTGTGATGTAATGAGCCTATAAATACCCCTCATGACTCTCCATGAGGGGTGTGGGAAATCATTAGGTGTTTTGTATTGTTTCATTTATCTATTAAAGTTCCTTTTATTCTACACCCTCTCTCTACTTTCTCTCACTAGAAAGATGAATACTTTCATCATCTTTGATCAACCTCGACCTCCCGAACCACATAAATCTTCACATAAATCTTGTTTCTTTTCGATCCTACAACTAATAATATTCAGAAATTCGAAAACAAATCCTAACTAAATGTATTTCAAATAGTACCACACCAAATGAGTAAACATATCTAATGTTTCAAATAATACCACACCAAATGAGTAAACATCTGGCTCTTTAGTGGATAGTGGTAGCACATCATACCTACAACATTGGAGATTAGAAATGTGTATTTCTGGTTAGCAAAGTCGGAACCCTTAGCTATCCAGTTTTCATCTAGTAGGATGTTAGTGCTTTTGATGTCCCAGTTCAACATATTTTGTTGTATCCCGTGGGATCATGAAGGTAGTGTAGTATACGGGCAGCCCCAGTGCATATCTGAAGGTGTTGATTCCAACATAAATCTGTGCTATTATGTACGAATCGAGACATTTATGAGGTAGATAATTGTTAACTAGGATGCTCTTCCCGCTATCATCATGCTTGTAACCCGAAAACAACATGAGATCTCTTTCAATATTCTATTGAAGATATATGTTATTTCATGAGAACAAAAAACGGAAAGAGATATAAGAGTAAGGGGAAAAAAAATTTTTTTTGAGAGGTAGAAAGAAGCAAAGAAATATGTTTATTTGGTCACAAGGATCGTGATGTATTTAACATGGAGGAGACGCACAATGTTCAGCAATTTCTTTTTCTTTAATAAATTGTACTTAAACTATAGCTATGTTTGGCGCGAGAGATTATGGAGGCTTAAGATTATTTTTTTGAAAAATAAGCTTTGATCAAAAAATAATCTTTGTTTGGCAAACTAAGATTGTGAATTATTTTAGAAAAATAAGTTCCCAAAAAATAAGTTATCAGAACCAGCTTTTAAAAGATTATGGAGATTATTTTTCATAAATTAACTGATTTTAATCTTTTTCAGCAACAGTACCAGCACTACTGCATAAAAAATAGCTACAATTTTAATTTTTTTCAGCATCAGCACCAGCACCAGCAACAGCACCAGCATCAGCACCAGCAACATCTATTTTTGCCAAACATACAGTAGGTAAGAGCTTGAATGATACCAAATCTTATAATAACATGTTAGACGTATGCATATGCGTCATCCCATATTCATTTGTAATATGATATGTTTGCATATTTCAAGCACTACGTGTTCACTATATTTTGTATATGAAATTTTAATGTTTTTATTGGAGAAATGTGAAATTGCCCCTTTTTAGAAAGTAGAGTGACAACTTTGCCAAGTAACCCTAACTTAAAATAAGTACAATATTTATCGGTTGCCATTTATAAGTTAAAATGCTTATCTAGATGAAAACCTGTATTGGAAAATAACTTTTGTTCTTGTGAAAAAAAAAATGGTAATTCACCTAAAAACCCTAAGTGAAACGCCCCTTACAGACTCGGTAATTTTTTTTATTTTTATTGTTATTATATTTTAAATCCGTAACCCCTTTTGTACACTAAACCAACCCTTCTGTGCACTATTTTCTGCACGTAACCAACTCTTTTGTGAATTATTTTATGCACTAGACCAACCCTTTTGTGCACTATTTTCTGCACTTTGACCAATCCGAAACTTATAAAAGCTTAGAAATACATTTCACATAAGCAAAAGAATATTTATGAGTTAAAGGTTTACAAACATAACTTGCGAAAGTTTATTATTTTAAAATTTGGGAGTTATGCCAAACACCCCATAACCCATTTAGAAAATACCTAAACTTCAAATAATCGTTTACACATCATGACTCCAAATCTAACATAAACATCTTACACTTACACAAAATACTTGGGGGATTCAAGACTTGTTCAAGTATGGTTATCTATTTTACTCGCCAATATAATCAACACGCACTTCCATTCCTAAGGCCTATATTCCAAGACCTTTCTTTGCTTCACATCTAACCTACAAAAACGGTTACCAACTAAACCATAAGCATTACGTTTAGTATGTAACCGACAATTACACATAACCATATACAATTCATCATACAAGTATCATGAACACCCATAACTAGTCTAAATGACTATTATCAACCAACACTTGTATTACTAACACTTTAACAACTGTACTATCAAGTCATAAAAACATCAACTATTTCATACCATAACTAGATCATAAGGCTAAATCGTGCCAAACTTTTGCATTCTTAACACAGAGCCAATCATCAATGAGCATTAACATAATCAATCCAACCTTAGTTAGTCTAATATCTTTAGATTAATACTCACTTAAGCCACACAATTTAATTAGCAAAGGCTCTAGCAATTACCATGCTTTCTAAGTCAAGGTAATTTCCTATGCCCTTAACACATTCATCCTCAAACACATAATATGATGGAATCAATATAACATATGTTATAACCAAAGTTACTTGTCTTTACGGTTGGTTTAGGCTATCTGGTTGCTTTTCGCGAGCACTTAAACACAATATTATCATACTAGTACTATTAGAAATTACAAGTTCACTATCTCTTATGAACCGGAATCAAGATTACCAAACATGAACATCTATAGGGCTAACTCATCATTAGACAAACTTTTGTATAAGAACTAAAGTGCAGAACTTTGGATAATCTGCGTATTTTGTTGTTTTAACCTTCTTAGGATTTGAATTAAGACCCGATACCAATATCATTGAAAAGTACATTCAAAGAACTACAAAATAGGTTCTGACCTCATCGCAATCTGATGAATGGTTGATTTACTACGATTTTTCTAACACGACACAATTTTCTACACAACATATTATCCCAATTTCATACTTAACCAAAACCATGAAAACACGACATAAACCAATGCTTATCACTTGTATAATCAAACCTCAGTTAGTAAATATGTATAGGATCGTTTTCAACAAGATTAACACATAATTTACATCAAGATTTGTGTTAGTGCAAATATTATGATATTTGAACTTAACAGTCTCCTCAGTTTTAATAATGACAAACTTGTAACTTGTATACTTAGGCTTTTTTATTTTGGAGAAAGGAAGAAAACATAAAACACGGGAATAACATTTATGCCCTTGGTTGGAACTCATGTAGAGTAAACTAACCATAGAAAGTGACCAATGTTGAACAAAAGGATCATGGGTGTTACTAAATCTCAACATTTAGGATGAGTGGTGTAATTTGTAAGACTAAAGGAGACAGGTGAAATTCATGTACAAATATTAGGACTAACTGTGAAATTTGCCATCTAGTTAAAAGATTTATCAAGAATGT
>LBNU01019555.1:96740-109622 GCA_014162995.1 Artemisia annua
AAACGTGTAAAAAACGTACATAAATTTTAAAAATTATAAAAGTCATCTAACTTGTTACTTTTTGTCATTGTATGTAATCATGATAAACGATCGTTAGTCTAAAGGACTAACGGTGCAATGATAAACCTAACGACCGTTAGGTTAACCTGCTGCAGCAGGTGAATCAAGTCACCGCTACACACAATGGACGAATTTAGCAAGTTTAGTGACACATTGGGAAAAAAAAAAAAAAGCTACATACAATGAGAAAAAATGGCAAGTTGCATACATTTTCAGGTAATTTGCCCTTTCTTTTTCTTTAATAAATTGTACTTAAACTATGACGAGTAGGTAAGAGCTTGAATGATACCAAATCTTATAATAACACGTTAGACGTATGCATATGCGTCATCCCATATTCATTTGTAATATGATATGTTTGCATATTTCAAGCACTACGTGTTCACTATATTTTGTATATGAAATTTTAATGTTTTTATTGGAGAAATGTGAAATTGCCCCTTTTTAGAAAGTAGAGTGACAACTTTGCCAAGTAACCCTAACTTAAAATAAGTACAATATTTATCGGTTGTCATTTATAAGTTAAAATGCTTATCTAGATGAAAACCTGTATTGGAAAATAACTTTTGTTCTTGTGAAAAAAAAATGGTAATTCACCTAAAAACCCTAAGTGAAACGCCCCTTACAGACTCGGTAATTTTTTTTATTTTTATTGTTATTATATTTTAAATCCGTAACCCCTTTTGTACACTAAACCAACCCTTCTGTGCACTATTTTCTGCACGTAACCAACTCTTTTGTGAATTATTTTATGCACTAGACCAACCCTTTTGTGCACTATTTTCTGCACTTTGACCAATCCGAAACTTATAAAAGCTTAGAAATACATTTCACATAAGCAAAAGAATATTTATGAGTTAAAGGTTTACAAACATAACTTGCGAAAGTTTATTATTTTAAAATTTGGGAGTTATGCCAAACACCCCATAACCCATTTAGAAAATACCTAAACTTCAAATAATCGTTTACACATCATGACTCCAAATCTAACATAAACATCTTACACTTACACAAAATACTTGGGGGATTCAAGACTTGTTCAAGTATGGTTATCTATTTTACTCGCCAATATAATCAACACGCACTTCCATTCCTAAGGCCTATATTCCAAGACCTTTCTTTGCTTCACATCTAACCTACAAAAACGGTTACCAACTAAACCATAAGCATTACGTTTAGTATGTAACCGACAATTACACATAACCATATACAATTCATCATACAAGTATCATGAACACCCATAACTAGTCTAAATGACTATTATCAACCAACACATTACTAACACTTTAACAACTGTACTATCAAGTCATAAAAACATCAACTATTTCATACCATAACTAGATCATAAGGCTAAATCGTGCCAAACTTTTGCATTCTTAACACAGAGCCAATCATCAATGAGCATTAACATAATCAATCCAACCTTAGTTAGTCTAATATCTTTAGATTAATACTCACTTAAGCCACACAATTTAATTAGCAAAGGCTCTAGCAATTACCATGCTTTCTAAGTCAAGGTAATTTCCTATGCCCTTAACACATTCATCCTCAAACACATAATATGATGGAATCAATATAACATATGTTATAACCAAAGTTACTTGTCTTTACGGTTGGTTTAGGCTATCTGGTTGCTTTTCGCGAGCACTTAAACACAATATTATCATACTAGTACTATTAGAAATTACAAGTTCACTATCTCTTATGAACCGGAATCAAGATTACCAAACATGAACATCTATAGGGCTAACTCATCATTAGACAAACTTTTGTATAAGAACTAAAGTGCAGAACTTTGGATAATCTGCGTATTTTGTTGTTTTAACCTTCTTAGGATTTGAATTAAGACCCGATACCAATATCATTGAAAAGTACATTCAAAGAACTACAAAATAGGTTCTGACCTCATCGCAATCTGATGAATGGTTGATTTACTACGATTTTTCTAACACGACACAATTTTCTACACAACATATTATCCCAATTTCATACTTAACCAAAACCATGAAAACACGACATAAACCAATGCTTATCACTTGTATAATCAAACCTCAGTTAGTAAATATGTATAGGATCGTTTTCAACAAGATTAACACATAATTTACATCAAGATTTGTGTTAGTGCAAATATTATGATATTTGAACTTAACAGTCTCTTCAGTTTTAATAATGACAAACTTGTAACTTGTATACTTAGGCTTTTTTATTTTGGAGAAAGGAAGAAAACATAAAACACGGGAATAACATTTATGCCCTTGGTTGGAACTCATGTAGAGTAAACTAACCATAGAAAGTGACCAATGTTGAACAAAAGGATCATGGGTGTTACTAAATCTCAACATTTAGGATGAGTGGTGTAATTTGTAAGACTAAAGGAGACAGGTGAAATTCATGTACAAATATTAGGACTAACTGTGAAATTTGCCATCTAGTTAAAAGATTTATCAAGAATGTGTTGAGTAATAGAATCAACTGTGTTTATTATTTTGTGATTATACATTGACCAAGGGCCCTCTACATATAGATAACAAAGGGAGCTATATAAGGTAAATGGCTATAATGGAGCCTACAATCATGCACTACACAATCAATTACATAATGATGATTACTGAAATCATGTAAATCAGTGATTCGGTCTAACACTCCCCTGCAGTCGGAGCGGGAGGACACCGGACACTCAGGCTGGAGCGAAATTCTTCAAACAGAGCAGAGGGCAATCCTTTCGTGAAGATGTCCGCATACTGATAGCGAGAAGGCACATGAAGAACCCGGACCTGACCAGTAGCAACCAAGTCTCGAACAAAATGTATATCAATCTCAATGTGTTTCGTACGCTGGTGCTGAACCGGATTACAAGATAAGTAAACAGCGCTAACATTATCACAGTAAACAAGTGTAGCAGAAGATAAAGGCGTGTGTAGCTCACGTAGTAAATTCCGTAACCAACAAGTCTCAGCAACAGCATTAGCAACCCCACGGTACTCTGCTTCTGCACTAGAACGAGAAATCGTCGGCTGACGCTTAGAGGACCACGAGAGTAAGTTGTTGCCAAGAAATACGCAATACCCAGAAGTTGATCTCCTAGTGGTAGGACAACCAGCCCAGTCCGCATCTCTTATTCGTTGATTACTACATCATCTTCTAGCAAATAACTGTAGCCCATGGTCTAAGGTACCCCGAACATACCGCAAAATCCGTTTAAGAGCCGAGAAATGGGGCTCTCGAGGGTCATGCATATGAAGGCAAACCTGCTGAACTGCATAAGCTATATCTGGGCGAGTAAATGTGAGATATTGTAGAGATCCTGCAAGGCTCCGATATAAAGTAGGATCAGATATTGGATCACCGTCATCCCCCAGTTTAGACTCAGTGTCAACAGGAGTCCGACTGGGATTACAATTAATCATATGAGCTCGCTCCAAAACTTCAATAGCATATTTCTTCTGAGATAAAAATAGCCCTGAGGAATCACGCGTAACAGAGATACCCAGAAAATAATTAAGAGGACCTAAATCTGTCATAGCAAACTCTTGGTGTAAGGATCCAATAATCTGCTGCAACAAATTCTCAGAAGAAGCGGTGAGAACAATATCATCTACATATAATAACAGGTAAGCAGTATCTGTCCCCTTTTTGTATATAAACAATGATGTGTCACAGCGACTATGAGAAAACCCAACCCGAGTAATGTAAGATGCAAAACGCTGAAACCAAGCTCTAGGAGCCTGTTTTAGACCATACAAAGATCGCTGTAATAAACACACATAATCAGGATGCTCAGAATCCCGAAACCCTGGAGGCTGATACATATAGACTGTCTCAGATAGGTCACCATGTAAAAAAGCATTCTTGACATCAAGCTGATGAATCGGCCAATGTCGAGACGCGGCCAAGCTTAGAACAGTCCGAATAGTCCCTGGCTTAACCACCGGACTGAAGGTTTCATCTACATCAACCCCTTCTACTTGATTACTGCCATTTGCTACAAGACGGGCCTTATAACGGCTAAGAGTGCCATCAGCCAGAAACTTGTGGCGAAAGAGCCACATAGACCGAATGATGTTGGTGTCTTTGGGTTTAGGCACTAGAATCCAAGTTCCGTTCTTAATAAGTGCAGTGTATTCGTCACGCATAGCATTTTGCCAATTTGGGTTAGTAAACGCATCACGATGTGTTTTTGGTAATGGTGAAATGGAAGACACATGCATATTGAGACGCTCAGTGGGACGATTAGTCCCGACACGGAATCGTGTGACCATGTGATGAATCGAGTCGGGGTTTGGGTTGTAAGGAGGGTCTGGAATAATGTGTGTATGTTGGTTTGCTGGCGGTGATAAATTTGGGGTATGTTGTTGGTTGGTGGGTGATTCTGGTGATGGTGATGGATCTTCTGCTGTAGCCTGTAGGTCTGAATAGTGATTGGTGAGAGTTGGTGTAGATGGTTCATTTGTGGTGTGGGTTGGTTGGTCAACAGGGACACGTGGAATATATGGGGGTTTATATCGGGTGAGTCATCCAAAAAATTGTATTTGGGTGCTGATGTTGGTTTAGAAAAGCCGTATGGGAAGGTAGTTTCGTCAAAAGTTACATGACGAGAGATAATGATTTTATCTGTGTTTAATTCAAGACAACGATATCCACGGTGATTTGAGGCTTGACCTAAATAGATGGATGGTGTGGCACGAGGGTCAAGTTTGTGATTTGGATATAGGTGAGGGTAACATAGGCAGCCAAATGTGCGTAAAAGGCTGTAATCTGGGTTTTGGCCAAACAGACGAGTATACGGGATTTCATTGTTTATAGCGGTGGAGGGTAGGATATTTAGCAGGTGTACCGCCATATTAAGGGCTTCTACCCAAAATGTTGGTGGGAGATTGGCTTGAAAAAGCAAAGTCCGGATGAGGTTATTGATGGTGCGAACCATCCGTTCAGACTTGCCATTTTGTTGTGATGTTTTGGGGCATGAAAAACGAAACTGAATACCATTGTCGGCAAAGATTTTATGAAGATTGTGGTTGTCGAATTCTCCGCCATGGTCACACTGAAAAGACTTGATTTCACACTTAAATTGAGTGTGAACATAGTTACGAAATAGAACGAATTTGGATAAAACATCAGATTTGTTAATCAACGGATATACCCAGACAAAGTGAGAATAATGGTCCAAGAACAATACATAATATTTAAATCCTGAGAGACTCGGAACTGGTGAAGTCCACACATCCGAGTGAATAATATCAAAGCAAGCATTAACGACAGAACTAGAACTAGTAAATGGAAGTCTAGCGTGTTTACCAAGCTGGCAGGCATGGCAAAGCACGGGAGGCTTTTCTTTATTACATGAAATGAAATTATTTGAAACTAGACGACGTAACACTTCGCTTCCTGGATGTCCAAGACGCTGATGCCACGTATGTTGACTGACTAGGAGAGCTTGGGGAATTGGAGACGGAGCCGTGACTGGATAAAGATCCCCAGTGCTATCACATCGGAGAAGCACCCGACGCGTCATGAAATCCTTAACAGAAAAACCAAACGGATCAAATTCAACAGTACATTTATTATCACGAACGAATTGACGAACAGATATTAAATTTTTGACAATATGGGGTGTAATGAGCACATTATTTAAGTGAAGTGGTCGAGTGGGAGTTGGCAAGATGCTATGACCCGTATTGATGACAGGAATAGAATATCCGTCACCAACCGAGACGGACGGATACATACACATATTAAAAACATCATTAAGACTATTAACCGAAGAATTTAGGTGAAGGCTCGCACCTGTGTCAATATTCCAGGCACCTGTTGAAGGGTCATGAAGTGTCCCGGCCGCGAATGCATGAGGTAGTATGGTTTCTTGTCCCGAAGTTACCGGTTGCCCTATAGATGAAGCATGTGAGGTCTGGATAGTAGTCGGTGCATGAGGGGGGGCTGTTGGGCCGGTCTGGGGCTGATGAATAGTACCAGTCGGCATGGAGGGGGGCTGTTGAGGTCCGAAACCAGGTGGGACAGAAGTGGGCTGATAATAATATGGTGTAGGATTGAATTGGGCTTGAGGTGGGCTAAAACCTGGTGGGGTGCGATTGGTGGACAAGTGGCTTGGGGAGGTAAAATATGCGGAAGGGTGTGGGCTAGGTGAGGTTAAAGCGGCTGAAGGCCCACCTGATGGGGTGGATGTGTTGCCAATATTATTGTTTTGGTGATAAGTTGTATTTGTGATGCCAAGTTTTCCTAATAGACGTAGGATAATTTCTTCTGTATTGGTGTCCCCCTTTTGGTCAAGATGTTGCCCCATTTGTTTGTTATTCGTATCATGGACGAATTTACACCCCATCCCGAAACGACATGTACCTTTTGCAAAATGAATACAAGGCTTCCATGGTTTAAATTGTGGATTGGAGGGGTTGCGGGTTATACCTTTATCTGTTATAAGAGCCAATGGAGACGAAGACGATGAGTCCACGGGAAGCGAAAGGGATTTGGATTTCAACCGCATTTCTTCGGTTATAAGCATAGAGCGAGCGGTTTTGAAGTCGGGGAATGGATCTTTGTGATGCATGATGCCACAAACTTGGTCATATCTTTCGGTTAAGCCTTCGAGAGCATAGTGAACCAAATCTTCATCCGGAATGGGAGAATCGAGACTAGCTAAAATAGTGGCAATAGACTCAAGTCTCCCGAAATACGCCTCCATGCTTTGATCCCCTAGACGAATGGACCGTAACTCCGCTTTCAAGGCGTTGGTACGTGACCGTTTGTTATCTTTAACTATGTTGGTGAGTAAGTCCCATGCATCTTTAGCCGTTTTAGGTCGAGCCACGACTAGCCGACGTTGAAGGGGGTCAGAAAGTGTTGTAAAGATCCAAGATAAAACAATTTTGTCAACTTTTATTTCATCTGGAGTGAGTGTAGAGGTCGAACCAGAGGAGGCATCCGTAGGGGTGCCATGTATGAATTTGTCGACTTCGTAACTGTAGCATAATTGCTCAAAAAAGAACTCCCAAGAGCCATAGTTCCAGTTATCGAGATCTAGTTTTATGGGAACTCTCGTGAGAAGATGGTGGTGAGTGACTGTGGATAGCTTTTCGGAAAGAGGAATGGTATGAGGTGATGGTGATCCTGTCATTGTGAATGTGAGGTGATGAGATGGCTGTGGAGTACGAGAACAAACAAAAAAGGGAGATAGAAATTATGCTTGTGACCTTAGCACAAGTAACACACTTGATTAATATTGATTGTGACCTTAGCACAATTTACAAACAAGAAAAAAAAAGATTATTTACGATTGAATTGTATTTGTTTGTTTTTTTTTTTGTTTTTTTTTTGTTGGCTGGGAAGATGATGTGGGGGTAGTAGGGTTTATTGTTTTGGATCGGTTTTGTGGTCTCGTGATACCAGGTTGAGTAATAGAATCAACTGTGTTTATTATTTTGTGATTATACATTGACCAAGGGCCCTCTACATATAGATAACAAAGGGAGCTATATAAGGTAAATGGCTATAATGGAGCCTACAATCATGCACTACACAATCAATTACATAATGATGATTACTGAAATCATGTAAATCAGTGATTCGGTCTAACAGAATGTAGGAAATCATTTATCAAACTAGAGAATCATCTACGGGAAACAAATACGAGTGTTAGTTAAACTCAATATTTATTTATCAAGAATGTAGGAAATGGGCCACCAAATAGCTTTTGGACTAAAATATGGATAGGATATGTAATCTTAAATCTTTATTTCCTAGATTCCACCTGATGGAAACCAATAAAGAGTGCACAGCATGGAAAGATTCAATTATAATGGTGTCCCTAATTCATATACTTAGGCTTTTTTAATTTGGAGAAAGGAAGAAAACATAAAACACGGGAATAACATTTATGCCCTTGGTTGGAACTAATGTTGAGTAAACTAACCGTAGAAAGTGACCAATGTTGAACAAAAGGATCATGGGTGTTAATAAATCTCAACATTCAGGATGAGTGGTGTAATTTGTAAGACTAAAGGAGGACAAGTGAAATTTGTGCACAAACATCACGACTAACCATGAAATTTTTGATAAACTTCTTGCGTGTAAAGAAAAGAATGTGAAGAGAAAGAAAGTTCATCAATTATTTTGTGGTCTTGAGTTTTTTGAAAAATGAAGTAAAGTGAATAAAAGTGATACATTTATTAAAAATCCCTTACTTTATTTTTTTGTCCTATTATCTTTACTCAACTTTCATCCCACATATGGGATGAAAGTTTTTAACTAAAAAGACACACAATTTACTCACCTTTACTTTGCTTTCTTTCCTTCCAAAAACTTGAGAACATGACATATTTTTAGTTTCTCTCCATTACTTTTACTTTCATTCTTTAACACAAACTTGAGAACATAGTGTTAAAGGAGATAGGTGAAATTCATGTACAAATATTAGGACTAACCGTGAAATTTGCCATCTTGTTTAAAGATTTATCAAGAATGTAGGAAATCATTTATCAAACTGGAGAATCATCTACGGGAAATAAATACGAGTGTTAGTTAAACTCGATATTTATCAAGATTGTAGGAAATGGGCCACCAATAGCTTTTGGACTGAAATATGGATAGGATATGTAATCTCAAATCTTTATTTCCTAGATTCCACCTAATGGAAACCAATAAATGAATAAAGATTGCACAACATGGAAAGATTTAGTTATAATTGTGTCCCTAATTCATGCACTTGGGATTTTTTATTTTGGAGAAAGAAGAAAACATAAAACACGTGAATAACATTTATGCCCTTGAGTAAACTAACCATAGAAAGTGATCAATGTTGAACAAAAGGATCATGGGTGTTACCAAATCTCAACATTTAGGATGAGTGGTGTAATTTGTAAGACTAAAGGACGACAGGTGAAATTTATGTACAAATACTAGGACTAACCGTGAAATTTTGTCATCTAGTTAAAAGATTTTTCTTCTAGAAGCAAAATTCAAAATTTAAATTTTATTTTTATTAAAATATTTTATTTAATCAAAAATAATTTGTATAATTATTTTTGTAAAAACGTTTTGTCATATTTAAAAATGTAATATGTAGGTGGTGGTAGGTGGTGGATGATGAGATGATAATTTGTTTGTATTGTGGTGTATGATTTAGTTAGAGTGGAAAAAAAAAATAGTTATATAAATTGTCCCTGTAGGTTAGTTAAAAAAAATTGAAGTTCCAGTTTTACAAAAGTCTTCCCTGTGGTTTAGCGCTAATTTAAAAGAACTATCTTGCCTCTCGCGTGACAAGCACGTGCCTGGACTTAACGGCCAAAACAAACGCCAGTTTGGTCAAAGGATCGGTCAATGCAAAATGGACAACCACGGGATGTCTTGCGTATTTATTGAGAGCTAAGGGCGAAAGGTGCAACAGTGTGTGAACCGCATGGACAGTTTATGTAATTAACTCAGTTATATATACTCCTGCTAACGTTCGCAACCTATATCATCCAACAAGTACTTTTGCACGTGTTGTTCATCACTCCATTGAAAAATCTCAGGTGTTTATTTAAGCTGCTTTATTTATGTATTTTTAATATTAATCAACAGTAATTTGTTTTTTTTATATATAAGTGACTGTTTGTTTTTTACCGAGTAATGTTGACTTGATGTGTGCATGTGTTGTCATTTTGAGGGGTGTTATCGGGTTAGCTTATCTTCCCGGCTTTTGGGCTTATTTAAATTTGGAAAGTCGATAAGTTTGCTTATTACAAATTTTGAGCTTATTACAGATTTTGTTACTTGCTAGTATATTTTGATAAAATATTTCAGTTCTTCAAAATTGGAGTAGTATGTGTTCTTCGCGAAGGTATATTTCAGTAACTTTTGTTAAATGCAGGATAGTCATTGTTTGGGGTTGCTTTTAGCTGGTTGAGCAACGATCATGTTGAAGGATAAGAAAATGGGATCCATGATACCTCAGTTTCTGCTTATCGGCTGTGTTTTGTTCAGTTTTATGAACAATGCTTATGCTGGTGTTACTAGCAGTTTCATCCGTTCAGAGTTCCCGTCAGATGACATTCCTCTTGATAATGAATTAATTGCGCCCCCCAGAGGTTATAATGCACCACAACAGGTAAGCTTCTGAGGTTACATAGATCATAAGATACTTTATTCACATTCTCAACAGACGCACATGTCAAAAATGCTACTATATGTGATGTTGCAAATACTTTTTTACCCATTTATATCATAAATTTTTTGCTTTTTTTAGTGGCTAATTCATTTAATCGTTCTGTAGGTACACATAACTCAAGGTGATTATGATGGAAAAGCTGTGATTATAATGTGGGTGACACCAGTTGAACCAGGGTCAAATGAAGTAAGATATGGAAAATCAGAGAAAATGTATAATTTTACTGCACAAGGGTCTGCAGTGAAAAATTATACGTTTTCCAATTACACATCTGGTTATCTTCATCAGTGTCTTGTTGATGACCTTGAGGTATTTACTCATGACATAAATCCTTAACTTTTTGAATTATATATATGTATTGTCAATTTATCACTAACAAGTGTGTCCCTTTGGATAGTACGATACCAAGTACTATTATGAGATTGGAGAAGGAGATTCTGCTCGATCATTTTGGTTTCAAACACCACCAGAAATTGATCCAAATGCTTCTTACAAATTTGGAATTATAGGCAAGTTACTCATTTTTGATGAAAATATTAGTATGTCGACTTTTTTGTAAGCTAATTGTCGATTATGTGTTTTAGGTGACTTGGGGCAAACATTTAATTCTTCGTCCACTCTTGATCATTACATTAAAAGTGGCGCACAAACTGTGCTATATGTTGGAGATCTATCTTATGCTGATAAGTATTGGTACAATGCTACTGATATGGGTATACGCTGGGATACATATGGCCGTTTAGTTGAAAATAGTACAGCATATCAGCCATGGTTATGGACAGTGGGAAATCATGAGATAGAGTATATGCCATATATGGTAAGTGCTGAAACTTACCTTAGTACCTTCTACAATAATCTCTGATTATTATCGAAACCATAAATTTGTGTAACATTTTTTAAACTGTTAAAAGGGTGAAGTTGTTCCATTCAAACAATATCTTTATAGATACACCACTCCTTATGCCGCCAGTGCAAGCAGTAATCCTCTTTGGTATGCTGTCAGACGTGCATCCGCTCATATAATTGTGCTATCTAGCTATTCTCCATTTGGTATTTTACTTTCTCACACTATGAATTAATACGTAGATATGAGTATATGACTGTAAATTCTGTTCTATTTCTTACATCGTCACCTGACTTCTGACAGTAACATATACACCACAATATCAGTGGCTCGTAGAAGAATTTAAAAAAGTGGAGAGAGAGAAAACACCATGGCTTATTGTTATTATGCACAGCCCGATATACAATAGTAATAGTGCTCACTACATGGAGGGTGAAAGCATGCGAGCTGCCTTCGAGAGCTTGTTTTGTAAACACCATGTTGATGTGATCTTTGCTGGACATGTTCATGCTTATGAAAGATCAGTTTGTTTTCTCCTTTATATATTATCTTTCTGATATATTGGTTTAACACTGAACTCTCAATAAAGTATTCAATTGTTTTTGTTCTCCTTTATTGGCTTGTAACACTATAAAAATATAAAATTTCAGTACCGGGTCTCAAACTACAACGTGACCGGTGGTGCGAGTTATCCCATCCCAGACAAATTAGCTCCACTTTACATAACAGTTGGAGATGGAGGAAACCAAGAAGGTCTCGCGTCAAGGTGAAACTTTATTTGTAGTTTCCATTTCACTAATAAAAATGTAACTTCGTTCATTTGTAAATGATTATGTTTATCCTGATGGGTTTTTTACAGTTTTATTGATCCTCAGCCAGACTATTCTGCATTTCGAGAAGCCAGTTACGGACATTCTACACTAGAGATAATGAATAAGACACATGCATTCTATCATTGGAATCGCAACGATGATGGAAAGCAATTTGGAGGAATCGACGCCGTTGTGTTGCATAACCAGTACTGGTGAGTATCCTGCTGTTGTTGAACTTGTAAATTGCAATTCTGTTATAGCCGTGACAATTTCGACCCTGTTATAAATGGGTCGGTTTGGGTTGTGTTTTTATCTGAAATGGGTCAAATAAAAAAATTCTAAGTAAAAGTGACTGGTCAAACAGGCTGTTAAAGCATACATACTTGATACTCCTATATTCTTTTTGTTAAAAGATCTGTTTTTTGTCATAATATTGATTTATAATCAGAGTTAATGCATTAAACATTTTTGTTTATAGATCGACAGAAATTGTTATTGATATACTACTAAACTGACATTGTACACATCTTTTTGTATTGAAGGAAACTGAAGGAGAATAATCTGCACTCAATTGTTCCAACTCTTGAACTTAATAATTTCTGAAGGTGAAGATAAGTGTGTTATATCGTTACTAAACATCTTCTGGTAATTCCGATGTGTGAGTGTGACATCCATGGAGTGAAGGCATCGAGCATGCGCTGTTGTTATGTAGTAATCGTGCTACTGCACTATTTATAGCAGATAAGTGTGTTATATTGTTACTAAACATTTTCTTGTAATTCCGATGTGTGAGTGTGACATCCATGGAGTGAAGGCATCGAGCATGCGCTGTTATTATGTAGTAATCGCGCTACTGCACTATTCGTTGCATTCATGTATCATCTTGTAGTATCTTGGAATAACGAGTTTGAAAGCAGTATTCAAACATCTTTGGAGTGGTAAATAAAGAAGCTTGCATATAATTTCTTATTTGTGATGGTTTCGTTTAATGGATACATCATTCTTGA
>LBNU01019555.1:113826-220909 GCA_014162995.1 Artemisia annua
TATATATATATATATATATATATATATATATATATATATATATATAAACATAAAATAAAAATGAAATAAAAAATATCCACTTATTTTTACAAACTAGAATCTAAAAATCTGTAATAGCGAAAGTCTAACATATTAACTTCATTCACAAGTGCTAATTTATTCACAAAGCATATAGTATGGTCGAAGCTCGACTCAAACTAAACCAATAACCGATCAAATTCATCCGCTGTGTGAGTTATGCTAATCATCATAAACATGCCTTCAACACTTTGAAGCTATTATATGTGTAGACATTAGCATCAAATATACATAGGGCTGTAAATGAATTGAACGTTCAGCGAAAATTTCATGAACCGTTCGGTAAAAAGTTCGTTTATGTTCGTTTATTTAAATGAACGAACATGAACAATATTTCACGTTCTTTTAGTTAAATGAACGAACATGAACAAAAGTCGTGTCCGTTCATTTATGTTCATGAACGTCCGATTATGCGTTCGTTAACGTTCGTTTATGTTCATTTATTTATTTATGTTCGTATATCATATATTTTAATTGTATAATTGTAAATTTGATTTGTTTAAATAAAACAGCACTTATAAAACAACATATTGTGCATAATTTAATAAAATTTATGTTTGTTTGTCTATGTTCATTTATGTTCGATCGTTTATGTTCGTTTAGTGTCTTAATAAACAAACATAAACGAACATGAACAACTCATTTTCTTAATAAACGAACATGAACAAGAAAATTCGTCCGTTTAAGCGTTCGTGTCCGTTTATTTGTCCGGTTAAAATTAAAAGAACAAACATGAACAAGGCTCCGTTCCTGTCCGTTCAGTTCGTTTACAGCCCTAATTATATACATGATAAACACATTAATCAATTATGCCACAAGGATCTAAGAATACGATAATAATCACATACGGAGTATAAACGAAATAACATACCGGAAGCCGAAGCGGATGTTGACATGATTTAAAGAACACTTTGAACACGACTAGTATCTCTCCCTTGACCCACTTGAGTGTAGAGCTTGATGGAGCTACAATGATTCTACTTTTGTGTGTTTTTTGTAGAGAAAGGACTAGGCATATATATAGGCTTAAGAGTTAGTATGTCCATCAATACTAACAAATAGAACGGTCAAGACTTAAAGTACCATTAGGAGCAATCATTATTATATTGAATTAGTTGATTACATAATGAGTATACATTTAATTATATGTAACCTACAATTCAATATCGAGACATAATATCATGTCACATTCTTACATTCTCCCACTTGACATGATATTCCTACATGGTATAACATAAGGCTAGCAAATTAAATCTTATTAACCGTCATCATAAGTATCTCAACACAACAAACCATATAATGGGGATTATAGCATACATAGTATTTCTCGTATACTCCCTCCCATATATCACAACATTATGAGCTCATCATGCTAGATTCATAAGTTATATATAAATAACATACGGTCCACATACTTGTAATGATAACACATACATATTTCTTATTCAAACACAAATGCATGCATAATAATATAATGAATAAGAAATAAAATCAGAATCATTTTTATTGAGCTCAAGAGTGTTTAGAACATCACAATTAGTTATCAATACAACCAAGACCCATCTTAGGAACATGTTGCGTAAATGTCTTTGGTGGTAAACCCTTGGTTAAAGGATCAACAATCATGAGATCTGTACTAATATGTTCTAGATACACTATTTGTTTCTGAATTTCCTCTTTTCATAATAAGAACTTTATGTCCATGTGTTTTGCACCTTTAGAGTACTTACCGTTCTTAGAGAAGAAAACTGTTGTGGTATTATTTACAATAATTTTTCAGCGGCTTGCTTAGTGTCGACAACCCAAAACCCTGAAATAAAGTTCCGCATGCATTAATAGTAGCCTTATGGTGGCTTGCTTATACCTTCTAAGCACTTGCTCATATTGAATCTCTCAAGAAGCTTATTGATATAGGCTTTTTGAGACAGTCCTAATAGACCTTCAGATCTGTCATGGAATATTGAAATTCCAATCACATAGGATGCCTACCCATATCTTTCATAACAAAGTTTATTTACTGAATATCTGAGAAATATTTCGCGATTTCGTCGATGAAAAATATGCCGCCAAAAAAGCCTCCGGATTACAAACAAAACAAATCAAATATTGATATATTTTTGACATACATATGATTTTATAAAAATGTTGAAGTTTGTTTATTTTTTTCTAAAAACGCTTTTAAAATGCACCCTTAACATATCAAATAAGTTTAAAAATTAGCATAAAATTTGTATAAACCATGGTAGCCAAAAAAAGAAATCTCAGTTGTAATTTTTCGTAAAAATATAGATAAACAAAAGTGAAGAAAAAATCCCCGACGCTCCCGCCGCAACACGCGGGTGCAGTTCAACTCGTTTCTAATTATAGATAGATGTCAATTTTGATTAGAATATGTGAAATGAGGGGACTTATGTTTTGTTATGAAAACCCCCAACATATGTTCCGCTCGTTGGAGTTTAAGGAGTGTTTGGAAAAGCTTATAAGCTTTCTTTTAACAGCTTGTGGGAGCTTGTGGGGATGTAATCTTGCATCTTTTTATTGTGTATCATTTATTGGATCATTCGTGATTCTTTATCAATACAACAATCTTTTGCCAAAAAAAAAAAATAATAATAATAAAAAATACCAAACGGCTAATTGTTACTATTCTAACCCAAAACCCAAGCTAACCCCACAAACCAAACGAGCCCTAGATTATGCCAAAGAGTAGGTAGCGATATCGTCAAACAATCAAGTGATTATAAGACACGTAAGGTTATACGAAGATTATGCTTATTTTATGAAAACAATAAGATACTTCAATTCCCAAAATAAGCCAAAAATTTTTCCAATTTCTCAAAATAAGCCAAAACGAAACTGTTTTCCCAATTTAGTCAAGTGCGATCGTGCGATCGTGCTAACTCCCTCGTTGCTTGACAAGTGTGGGGGACAAAAGTACATGCCAATCATTTGCAGGCCCACATTCGATCGTGCGATATTTGAATGTGCTAATGTGCGAAATTCTCCCCATTGCACGTGTCCAAATGTGAAGTTGGAATATTCTTTGGGGAAAATTTCGCACATTAGCACATTCAAATATCGCACGATCGAATGTGGGCCTGCAAATGATTGGCATGTACTTTTTTTTTTACATTTTCATAGGTTTTTATCCGTTTTCATATGTTTTTATCCGTTTTCATATGCTTTTATACGTTTTCATACGTTTTTATCCGTTTTCCCACGGCTTTTATCCGTCTCATCCGTTTTTATACGTTTTTGTCCATTTTTCTTACGTAATTGTCCGTTTTTATGCGTTTTGGTCCGTTTTTATAAGCTTTTTTTTACGTTTTCATAGATTTTTATCCGTTTGAATATGTGTTTATCTGTTTTCATCTATTTTTATACGCTTTCAGCTATTTTTATACTTTTTTTACTTTTTTTTCGTAAGAAAATGTATAAAAACGGATGAAAACGGATAAATACGTATAGAAACGGATGAAACACATAAAGCATATAAAAATAGATAAAAACCCATGAAAACATTAGAAAAGCGTATAAAAATGGATGAAAACGTATAAAAACAGAAAAAACATAAGAAAACGCACAAAAAACGTATAAAAATCGACGAAACGTATAAAAACGGATAAAAATGGTTGAAATCATATAAAAACTGATAAAAACATATGAAAACGTTAAAAATGTATAAAAATGGATGAAAACGTATAGAAACAGATAAAAATGTAAGAAAAATGGATGAAAACCGATGAAAACGGATAAAAACGTAAAAAAATATATAAAACGAATGGAAACGGATAAAAACATATCAAAACGTAAAAAAAGCAGACAAAAACATATACAACGGACGAAAATGGATTAAAACGTAAGAAAACATATACAAATGGATGAATACGGATAAAAATGTAAAAAAAGTAACACATAAAAACGATGAAAAAGTATAAAAACGAACGAAAACGGATAAAAACGTAATAAAGCGTATAAAAAGGATGAAAACATATAAAAACGCAAAATGGATAAAAACATATAAAAATGTATCTAACGTCGAAAAACTTTAAATTATAAACGGCCGTTATTATAAAGGATAAATGATGCAACAATCGTTAACCAACAGAGGCTACCGTGTAAATTATTACAGAATGCACTTAACACTCGTTAAAAAAAGGACCACGAGTGTTATTCTTTGGAGGCGATAAGGACGATATATGCAACTTCTAAGTTTGAGGGACGATAGGTGAAATTTTCGACAAACCACAGGGACCATTTATGTAATTTCCTCATCAACTTTTTTTTTTTTTCTAATTATTATAGTTCTTCTCATGGAACACCTGTGATACAACCTCTTCAAAACTTTCCCATCAGTCCCATGCACATCTTTAAATCTAAACTTGAGTCCAACTCGAGACTCCTTTCTTATTATAAAAGCAAACCTATAATCTACCTCATACACACTTAAATCTAAGTCAAAGAAAGCATCTGAATGTCATGCAATTTGCAACAAGGCACTAAGATTTGCTAAGTAGTGCAAGACAAGAAATCCATTTCAAAGAACAAAGAAAGGGATACCGGAAGGATCTCAGGTAGAATCAAGGAAAAATGTAAAAGTAACCCGCAAGGAAGAACAACATTGAATATGAAGGCGATGATGATCAATTGTGTTCACTATCTCAAGGTAAGTCTAAAGATGATGAATCAGTTTCTATGTATAGTCTTGGAGCTTCATTTGGCATCCTTTAAATGGAAAAGGCTCCCTCAAAAGAGACGTGTTTAGTGATTTCTTATTTGACAATGGTGGTATTAAGAACAACAAGTGTTTATTTGTATTAGACAAGGTTGCAAGCTTTCTCTTTCCAGCAATCAAGGTGCGCATCTGTGCAATCTAGTTGTTTCATTAATTCCAGCTCACGTTGTTTCAATGTTCATATATGTTGATCGGGATTTCAAGGAGCACTCAAGAGCTCACTTTTAGTTGTTTTATCACGTTATGTCGACAACAATTGTATTTTTGCGATGTAATCTTGCATCTTTCTATTGTGTATCATTTATTGGATCATTTGTGATTCTTTATCAATACAATAATCTTTTGCCAAAAAATAAAACAAAATAAAATAAAAAATAAAAAAATCTAAACTTATATCCTACCAAACGGCTGATTATTACTTTCTAACCTAAAACCCAAGCTAACCCCACAAACCAAACGGGCCTTAGATTATGCCAAAGAGTAGGTAGCAATATCGTCCAACAATCAAGAAATTATATGACACATAAGATTACATGAAGATTATGCCTATTTTTTGAAAAAAGTAAGCTATTTAAAATATAAGTTTTGTTTGACAAACATAATTTGTTAGATATGTTAAAAAAAAATAATTTTTCATAATCTTTTAAAATCAAATATTACTTTATGTAACTTATAAAATATATGTATATTTTTTAAACTTTCACTCTCATCCACAACTATATATATCATGTTTAGTAACATTTACGTTCGCCAAACATAGCGCATAACATATTGAGTAAAATGCAAAAATCATCATTGTGATTTAGTCAAATTGTAGGTTCTGCCTCTATCTTTTCGAAAGTGCACTCGTCCTTTATGTGGGAAACTTACATGTATACTCTTGGTCTCTGGTTAAAATTAAATGACTAAATTACCCTCACATGGACCAAAGTGAAAGGGAAGATGAAAAAGTTAGTTTAGTGATTTAACTTTAGTCATAAACCAAATGTGCACTTATAAATTCCTCATACAAACTAAGGGTGAGTATCGGTCCAAAACCGGACTGAACCGAGACCGAATTCGATAAAAACCCTAGACCGAGGACCGGACCGAATGTGTTCGGTCAGGTCCGGTCTTTCGGTCGGTCCGATCCAAGAAGGCATAATGATCGGTTTTTACGTAAGACCTGTCCGGACCGGACCGAGACTTAAATAAGGAAAATGTTGAGACCGAGACCGGACCAATGGTCCTTCGGTTCGATCGGTTTTTGGTCGGTCCGGTCGGTTTTCTCGGTCTCGGTCGGTCTTGAGTCTGCGATGCTCAGCCCTAATACAAACAATAAATACACTTTAAAAACCAAGTCACATGGACCAGTTTTGCAATTAACTATGAAATATTGATTGATGTAGATGGAGAGAAAAACAATGACCATACCTACTACTAATTCCAAATCTATTGTGATTTTAATCCTAAAAATATTTTTGCTATAGTTACATTTCACAATCAAAAGAAGGTTGTGTGACGAAAACTTATTAAAAATATTAAACAAAAAAAAAATAAAAAATAAATAAAAAAAAACAAAAAAAAAACACGTCAATATGAGAAGGTGACTTTGATTTCAATTCTGATAAAGGTATCATTATTACCCGTCTTCCGAAACCCCCCAATGATTATTAACCTTTTATTCTTAGAAACACCTTAATAAGTTTTCGTTTTTGATTTTGAGAGATTTATGAAATGTAAATTTTTGCTCGGCGACCGACCACGACTGAGTGGCCACAATGGGACGACCTTGGGCGACCGATCGGTCGATCAACCTTGACCTCAACCATTGTGCATACCTCATGCATAAAACCATTCTCGTTGACCAAGAAAAGCCTTTCAAAGCAACATCTCTTTTATAAATGGTCCCTGTGGTTTCTCAAAAATTTCACCTAGCGTCCCTCAAACTTAAAAGTGCATATATCGTCCCTATCGCCTCCAAAGAATAACAGTCGTGGTCCCTTTTTTAACGAGTGTTAAGTGCAATCCATTAAAATTTACAAGTTAGCCCCTGTTGGTTAACAATTGTTGCATCGTTTATCCTTTATAATAACGGTCGTTTATAATTTAAAGTTTTTCGACTTTAGATACGTTTTTATATGGTTTCATCCTTTTTTCATCCATTTTTCTTACATTTTGTCTGTTTTTATACGTTTTCAACCATTGCTATACGTTTTTAATGTTTTCATATTTTTTTTTTTTTTTTTTTTTTTTTTTTTTTTTTTTTTTTTCAGTTTTCATATGTTTTCAACCGTTTCATCTGTTTTTATACGTTTTTTTTTTATATTTTCATATGTTTTTATCCGTTTTCATATGCTTTTATATGATTTCATACGTTTTTATCCGTTTTCTCACGGCTTTTATCCGTCTCATCCGTTTTTGTCCATTTTTCTAAAGTAATTGTCCGTTTTTATGCGTTTTGGTCCGTTTTTATACGCTTTTTTTACGTTTTCATAGGTTTTTATCCGTTTGAATATGTGTTTATCTGTTTTCAGCTATTTTTATACTTTTTTTTTACTTTTTTTCCGTAAGAAAATGTATAAAAACGGATGAAAACGGATAAATACGTATAGAAACGGATGAAACGCATAAAAGCATATAAAAATAGATAAAAACCCATGAAAACATTAGAAAAGCGTATAAAAATGGATGAAAACGTATAAAAACAGAAAAAACATAAGAAAACGCACAAAAAACGTATAAAAATCGACGAAACGTATAAAAACGGATAAAAATGGTTGAAATCATATAAAAACTGATAAAAACATATGAAAACGTTAAAAATGTATAAAAATGGATGAAAACGTATAGAAACAGATAAAAATGTAAGAAAAATGGATGAAAACCGATGAAAACGGATAAAAACGTAAAAAAATATATAAAACGAATGAAAATGGATAAAAACATATCAAAACGTAAAAAAAGCAAACAAAACATATAAAATGGACGAAAATGGATTAAAACTTAAGAAAACATATACAAATGGATGAAAACGGATAAAAACGTAAAAAAAGTAACACATAAAAACGATGAAAAAGTATAAAAACGGACGAAAACGGATAAAAACGTAAGAAAGCGTATAAAAAGGATGAAAACATATAAAAACGGATGAAAATGGATAAAAACATATAAAAATGTATCTAACGTCGAAAAACTTTAAATTATAAACGACCGTTATTATAAAGGATAAACGATGCAACAATCGTTAACCAACAGAGGCTACCATGTAAATTATTACGGAATGCACTTAACACTGGTTAAAAAAAAGGACCACGAGTGTTATTTGGAGGCGATAAGGACGATATATGCAACTTCTAAGTTTGATGGACGATAGGTGAAATTTTCGACAAACCACAGGGACCATTTATGTAATTTCCTCATCAACTTTTTATTTATTTATTTATTTTTATAGTTCTTCTCATGGAACACCTGTGATACAACCTCTTCAAACCTTGAATGTCCCAACTTTCCCATCAGTCCCATGCACATCTTCAATCTAAACTGGAGTCCAACTCGAGACTCCTCTCTTATTACAAAAGCAAACCTATAATCTACCTCATACACACTTAAATCTAAGTCAAAGAAAGCATCTGAATGTCATGCAAATTGCAACAAGGCACTAAGATAGTGCAAGACAAGAAATCCATTTCAAAGAACAAAGAAAGGGATATCGGAAGGATCTCAGGTAGAATCAAGGAAAAAATGTAAAAGTAACGCAAGGAAGAACAACATTGAATATGAAGGCGATGACGATCAATTGTGTTCACTATCTCACGGTGAGTCTAAAGATGATGAATCAGTTTCTATGTATAGTCTTGGGGCTTCATTTGGCATCCTTTAAACGGAAAAGGCTCCCTCAAAAAAGACGTGTTTAGTGATTTCTTATTTGACAATGGTGGTATTAAAAACAACAAGTGTTTATTTGTATTAGACAAGGTTGCAAGCTTTTTTCTTTCCAGCAATCAAGGTGCGCATCTGTGCAATCTAGTTGTTTCATCAATTCCAGCTCACGTTGTTTCAAAGTTCATATATGTTGATCGGGACTTCAAGGAGCACTCAAGAGCTCACTTTTAGTTGTTTTATCACGTTATGTCGACAACAATTGTATTTTTGCGATGTAATCTTGCATCTTTCTATTGTGTATCATTTATTGGATCATTTGTGATTCTTTATCAATAAAATAATCTTTTGCCAAAAAATAAAATAAAATAAAATATAAAAAAAAATCTAAACCTATATCCTACCAAACGGCTGATTATTACTTTCTAACCTAAAACCCAAGCTATCTCCGCAAACCAAACGGGCCTTAGATTATGCCAAAGAGTAGGTAGCAATATCGTCCAACAATCAAGTGATTATATGACACATAAGATTACATGAAGATTATGCCTATTTTTTTTGAAAAAAGTAAGCTATTTAAAATATAAGTTTTGTTTGACAAACATAATTTGTTAGATATGTTAAAAAAAAATAATTTTTCATAATCTTTTAAAATCAAATATTACTTTATGTAACTTATAAAATATATGTATATTTTTTAAACTTTCATCTCATCCACAGCTACATTGTATCATGTTTAGTAACACTTACGTTCGTCAAACATAGCCTATAAAATATTGACTAAAATGCAAAAATCATCCTTGTAATTTAGTCAAATTGCAGGTTCCGTCTCTATCTTTTCGAAAGTGCACTCGTCTTTTATGTAGGAAACTTACATACACTCTTGGTCTCTGGTTAAAATTAAATGACTAAATTACCCTCACATGGACCAAAGTGAAAGGGAAGATGAAAAAGTTAGTTTAGTGATTTAACTTTAGTCATAAACCAAATGTGCACTTATAAATTCCTCATACAAACTAAGGGTGAGTATCGGTCCAAAACCGGACCGGACCGAGACCGAATTTGATAAAAACCCTAGACCGAGGACCGGACCGAATGTGTTCGGTCTGGTCCGGTCTTTCGGTCAATCCGGTCCAAGAAGGCATAATGATCGGTTTTTACGTAAGACCTGTCCGGACCAGGACTGAAATAAGGAAAATGTTGAGACCGAGACCGGACCAATTGTCCTTCGGTTCGATCGGTTTTTGGTCGGTCCGGTCGGTCTTGAGTCTGCGATGCTCAGCCCTAATACAAACAATAAATACACTTTAAAAAGCAAGTCACATGGACCAGTTTTGCAATTAACTCTAAAATATTGATTGATGTAGATGGAGAGAAAAACAATGACCATACCTACTACTAATTCCAAATCTATTGTGATTTTAATCCTAAAAATGTTTTTTGGTATTATTAATTATACTACTATACATTCAGTGGGATCTTTTCCCCCCAACAACTACGGTAGAAATAATATATTTTATTACGAGCTACAGTAACTAACGGCCGTTAGTTACTGTAGCAACGACCGTTATTTTTTTTTTTTAGTTCCGCCTGCGATTGGTCCTTCGTCTTACAGGTTCGTTGCACATTTAGTCCTTATAACTAACGGTCGTTAATTTATTGAACGACTGTTAGCTAATGACCGTTATCTTTAACATTTTTTTAAAAATTCGTACGAAATTGGTTCTTCATCTCAGAGTNTTTTTTTTTTTTAGTTCCGCCTGCGATTGGTCCTTCGTCTTACAGGTTCGTTGCACATTTAGTCCTTATAACTAACGGTCGTTAATTTATTGAACGACTGTTAGCTAATGACCGTTATCTTTAACATTTTTTTAAAAATTCGTACGAAATTGGTTCTTCATCTCAGAGTTTCGTTGCATATTTAGTCCTCTCATAATTTCCATAATTAGTCCTTCATGCTATACTTACATTGCAAAGTCAGTCATTTGTCACTAAATTGACGTTAAGTAGCTACCGGCCGTTATCACGCTTTCCCTATTCGGAAAACACCCCGCGGCAACGCGCGGGATTCCCAACTCGTTAGTTACATTTCATAATCAAAAGAAGCTAATTGTGTGACATAAAAAAGGTACACATAAGACTAACTTACACCACAATCATATCATAAAACACCCGCTAACGTAAGCAATAACCTTCATCCAACAACTAGCTGAATATTATTCCCAACGACTTGTTCATTATCATTGAAAAAATCCCAGGTTATTTTTATTTTAGCTGATTTATTTATCTATTCTAATATCAATCTACAGTAATTCATTGTTTATATAAATGAGGTTTTNATCCGGACCATTTGGGCATTGCCGTAGTGGTATCACTCAATCACCGCAGATAGTGGTGGAGACAGGAGGGGGGCTGGGTGGGGCACTTGCCCCCTAGCGAAAAAAATTGTAGTGTAAAATTTCAAAATATCCGGCTATTTTTGTAGTTTTCCCTCATAACGAACCGAGTTGTAGTTAAGTTTCTAAAAATTATCAAAGTTTACCCCCTCGACCATAACTTTCTGGCTCCGCCCGTGAGTCCTTTTGGAGAAATATTAGGGTAAAAGTTAATAGTGGATAAAGACTGTAGATATGAGAATAAACTACAGCTTCGATTTTTTTTGTTTGTATTTGTTAGAGTAAAAGTTAGGACTGTCACGTAGAGTGATTATTTAGGTGTGAACTTTCGAGATAAATTGAGTTAAAGCTAGTTACACGTAACAAATTGAACTAATTTGAATCAATGTTATTTTTTTAAGTTGGTAGTACTCTTGATGGAGTGTAAAGTGGGGGCAAGAGTGTGGTTATTTGCTATAAACAGTACAGTTTTTGTAATTTGGGTAACGTGTAGTAGTTTGGTATTGTATTGATATTTCCAATTATAGATAGATGTCAATTGTGATTAGAATATGCGAAAAAGGGGACTTATGTTTTGTTATGAAAAGGCCCCACATATGTTCCGCTCGTTGGAGTTTAAGGGGTGTTTGGAAAAGCCGATAAGCTTTCTTTTAACAGCTTGTGGGAGCTTATGGACTTACATAAGCCAAAAGTTTAAAGTTGATAAGAGCTTATCGGCTTTTCCAAAGTTAAGTATGATCATAAGCCCGCAAAATAAGCTATCCAAACGCCCCCTTAGTATATTTCGGGTCATGTACTCATGGAACTGATGTTCATTTGGATGGAAAGAGAATGTAGTATAGCATTCTTGTTGGTCTCAGCGAGCTAAAATAAAGTTAAAAATAGTCGTTTGGGTTGCATTAGAAGTTTGTCACTCTATTGAAAACCTTGCTGCATTACTGTGNGTTTTGTGGAGATAAATTTTCCTTTTAAATTTTTACAAAACTAGAGATAGAAAACAAGAGAATTTTTTCTCTAACTAAACGCACCCTTAGGATTTGGAGAAATATTAATAGTGGATAAAGACTGTAGATATGAGAATAAACTGCAGTTTCGATTTTTTTTTTTGTTTGTATTTGTTAGAGTAAAAGTTAGGACTGTCGCGTAGAGTTCTTATTTAGGTGCCAATTTTAGAGATAATTTGAGTTAAAACTAGTTACATGTAACGAATTGAACTAATTTGAATCAATGTTCTTTTTTAAAGTTGGTAGTACTCTTGATGGAGTGTAAAGTGGGGGCCAAGAGTGTTGTTATTTGCTTTAAACAGAACAGTTATTTTAATTTGGGTAACGTGTAGTAGTTTGGTATCCTATTGATATTTCCAATTATAGATAGATGTCAATTGTGATTAGAATATGCGAAAAAGGGGACTTATGTTTTGTTATGAAAAGGCCCAACATATGTTCCGCTCGTTGGAGTTTAAGGGGTGTTTGGAAAAGCCGATAAGCTTTCTTTTAACAGCTTGTGGGAGCTTATGGACTTACATAAGCCAAAAGTTTAAAGTTGATAAGCTGTAAAAAGTGAGCTTTTCGGCTTTTCCAAAGTTAAGTATGACCATAAGCCCGCAAAATAAGCTATCCAAACGCCCCCTTAGTATATTTCGGGTCATGTACTCATGGAACTGATGTTCATTTGGATGGAAAGAGAAGGTAGTATAGCATTCTTGTTGGTGTCAGAGAGCTAAAATTAAGTTAAAAATAGTCGTTTGGGTTGCATTAGAAATCTGTCACTCAATTGAAAACCTTGCTGCATTACTGTGCTTGTTAATATACTTACAATATTTTAGTTCTTTTAAAGTTGGACCAGTATGTGTTCTAGTAGGTATATTTCTTTAACTTTTGGTAAATGCGGGATGGTCTTTGTTTTCAGTTAAAACTGTTTGGGGCTGCTTTTAGCTGGTTGAGCAACGATTTCATTGAAGGATAAGAAAATGGGATCCATGATACCTCAGTTTCTGCTTATCGGCTGCGTTTTGTTCAGTTTTATGAACAATGCTTATGCTGGTGTTACTAGCAGTTTCATCCGTTCAGAGTGGCCGTCAGTTGACATTCCTCTTGATAATAAAGTTTTTGCAGTTCCCAGTGGTTATAATGCACCACAACAGGTAAGCTTCTGAGGTTACATAGATAATATGATACTTTATTCACATTCTCAACTGGGGTACATGTCAAAAATGTTATATGTGATGTTGCAAATACTTTTTAGCCATTTATTTCTTAGATATTTGCTTTGTTTAGTGGCTAATTCATTTGATTGTTCTGTAGGTACACATAACTCAAGGTGATTATGATGGAAAAGCTGTGATTATAATGTGGGTGACACCAGATGAACCAGGTTCAAACCAAGTAAGATATGGAACATCAGAGAAAAAGTATGATTTTACTGCACAAGGGTCGGCAGTGAAAAATTATACGTTTTACAACTACAAATCTGGTTATCTTCATCAGTGTCTTGTCGATGACCTTGAGGTATTTACTCATGGCATAAATCCTTACCTTTTCGAATTCACTTTATACATTGTATTATCAATTTATCACTAACAATTGTGTCCCTTTGGATAGTATGATACCAAGTACTATTATGAGATTGGAGAAGGTGATTCTGCTCGATCATTTTGGTTTCAAACACCACCAAAAGTCGATCCAAATGCTTCTTACAAATTTGGAATTATAGGCAAGTTATTCATTTTTGATGAAAATATTAATATGTCGACTTTTTTGTAAGCTTATTGTCGATTCTGTGTTTTAGGTGACTTGGGGCAAACATTTAATTCTTTGTCCACTCTTGAACATTACATTCAAAGTGGAGCACAAACTGTGTTACATGTTGGAGATCTATCTTATGCTGATAGGTATGAGTACAATGATATGGGTGTACGCTGGGATACATATGGTCGTTTTGTTGAAAAAAGTGCAGCATATCAACCATGGTTATGGACAGTGGGAAATCATGAGATAGAGTATGAGCCATATATGGTAAGTGCTGGAACTTACATTAGTACCTTTTACAATAATCTCTGATAATAATCAAAACCATAAAATTTTGCGTAACATTTTTTTAACTGTTAAAAGGGTGAAGTTGTTCCGTTCAAACAATATCTTTATAGATACACCACTCCTTATGCCGCCAGTGAAAGCAGTAATCCTCTTTGGTATGCTGTCAGACGTGCATCCGCGCATATAATTTTCCTCTCAAGTTACTCTCCATTTGGTAACTTACTGTCACACACTATAATTTGTATGTAGATATGACTAAGTAAATTTTATGTTACTTACATTGTTACCTGACTTTTGACAGTAAAATATACACCACAATATAAGTGGCTCGAAGCAGAATTTAAAAAAGTGGACAGAAAGAAAACACCATGGCTTATTGTTATTATGCATGCCCCGATATACAACAGTAATAGTGCTCACTACATGGAGGGTGAAAGCATGCGAGCTGCCTTCGAGAGCTGGTTTTGTCAATACAAAGTTGACGTGATCTTTGCCGGACATGTTCATGCTTATGAAAGATCGGTTTGTTTTCTCCTTTATATCTTATCTTTCTGATATATTGGTTTAACACAGAACTCCTAAAAAAATATTCAATTGTTGTTGTTCTCCTTTGTTGGTTTGTAACACTATAAAAATATGAAATTTCAGTACCGGATCTCAAACATACACTACAACGTGACTGGTGGTGCAAGTTATCCTATCCCAGACAAATCAGCTCCAGTTTACATAACAGTTGGAGATGGAGGAAACCAAGAAGGTCTCGCGTCAAGGTGATACTTTATATATAGTTTCTATTTCACTAATAAAAATGTAACTTCATTCATTTGTAAATGATTATGTTTATCCTGATGGGTTTTTACAGGTTTAATGATCCTCAGCCGGACTATTCTGCATTTCGAGAAGCCAGTTATGGACATTCTACACTAGAGATAATGAATAAAACTCATGCATTCTATCATTGGAATCGCAACGATGATGGAAAGAAAGTTGCAACCGACGCCTTTGTGTTGCATAACCAGTACTGGTGAGTATCCTGCTGTTGTTGAACTTGTAAATTGAAATTCTGTTAGCCGTGGCAATTTCGACCCTGTTATAAATGGGTCAATTTGGGTTGTGTTATTATTTGAAATGGGTCAAATAAAAAAATATAGCTAAAAGGGTTAACGCATATATACTAATACTGTTTTTGTTCGAAGATCTGATCTTTTGTCATAATATTGATATGTAATCATAGTTAATACGTTAAATAATTATATTCTTTTTTAAAGATCGACAAAAATTTTTATTCATTTACTAAACTGACACTGTACACATCATTTTGTAGGAACAAGAGTCTTAGGAGAAGGAAACTGAAGAAGAATTACCTGCACACAATCGTTCCAACTCTTGAACTTAACAATTTCTGAAGGCGAAGATACATGTGTGATATTGTTATACTCGACAAGAGTCATCTCCCGCTCTGTACTTCTGGTAATTCCGATGTGTGACATCCATGAAAAGAAGCCATCGAGCAGGCGTTGTTGTTATTATTTAGTAATTGTGTTACTGCACTATTCAAAGCATTCATGTATCACCTTTTATATCGGAATAAGGAGTTTTAAAAGTAGTATTCAAACATCTTTGGAATGGTAAATAAAGACGCCGAAGTATGTATTTTCTTACTTGTGATGATAAATAGATATTATTTCATTTTTATGTTTGTTTTCTGTTTTGATTATAATCTACACGTTTTTTTTCCCCTTCAAATCATGAACTGCACCTTGACCAGCCTGCATAGAGTAACCACCGAAAAGTGGGTGGCTTAGGAGGGAGTATAAGGTAGCGGATCAAACGGTTTCAAGCCAAGAAAAGGTCATGGCGTGGTTGGTTGCGCAAATATGCCAAAATGATTTCGTTCCAAGTAAACGGGTAAAAATCGTCACCTCTAGTCTTCTTGCCAGACAGGAATCCGTAATGTACCATCTAAATGCAACTGAAGAAAATCAAGAGAAATCTTATTCCTTGCACTTCTGTAGATACAACACAAATAATCTATCCAATTCATAAAACTGCTTTTACGCACCAAGTTCTCGTACCATGCAAAAACACACGCATTGTACACTTGTACTCCGCCACAACTGGCTTTTCGATGCAAACTCACCGCGTGGTACAACCCATCAAAACAAGCATATCTAAGCTAAGAAATAGAAATCAAAGTTCAGAAATCTACTATACAAGAAACTTGAGCGTTTAGATCAGTTTCTGCTTCCATGTTTAAGATATTTCATTCGAATGGCCCACAACTGCTCTCCCACCGTCTTCATATCCGGTCGATCGGCTCGTGTTGGGGCTGCACATTGGAATGCCAAATTCATCATCTTCTTGAAGATCTTCTCGTCTACAACTTCCCTTATTTGAGGATCCACCAAATCCATCGCTTCACCATTGTTGTATTTCCCAAAAGCCTGAGAAATAACAAGCATGGTATAGCTTTTAGGGAACCTAGTATCACGACTAACGCAAAATGTAGAATATGTTTATGCAGAGGATTTAGGAACATACCCATCTAATTGTAACCTTCTCCTCTGGTGACCTCCTCGACTCAACAGGGCGGCGACCAGTAAGAATTTCTATAAGTAGGACCCCGAAAGAGTACACATCACTCTTTGCTGTGAGTTGAAAGGTTCTCATGTACTCCGGGTCAAGGTACCCGACTGTCCCTTTGACTTTGGTCAAAATATGTGTTTTACCAGCCTCAGTATCCCCAAGCCGTGCAAACCCGAAATCTGCCACTTTGGCTTGCATCCTCTTCGTAAGAAGGATGTTCGACGATTTCACATCTCTGTGGATTATCTGTTTTTCTGTTGAAAAATTTAAGATAAAACAAGTGTTATAAAACAACTATAGTAAATTACATATATGGTCCCGTGGTTGTTTTTAACTCAATTACGGAACTGTTCACTTACTCAAAATTGAGATGCTAAAATTAGAAAAATACTAAACAGAAATGGGCATCACCTGCGTATAAATGAAGGTACGTTAAGCCATGAGCAATGCCAATGGAAATTTCAAGCCTTTGGCTGAAATCTAAGCAACTTCCATGAACACCTATGAAAGAATAAAAATAAATTCATTATCCTTCGTATAAATTGCGAATTTGGATATTATAAAATCCAGTCTATTTGATGATCTTACCATCTAAATGCTCTCTAAGTGTACCATTAGGTACATACTCTGTGATAATTAGGCGTTCATTTCCTTTATCAACATAGCCAAGCAACTTTACTAGATTTCGATGCTCAATTTTTGCAAGTAATTCAATCTCACTTCTAAATTCACTTCGTAGAGCATCAGAGTGTTCCTGCATTGTAATGTTACGTTAATTACTTTTATAAAGTAAGTTTATAACCATACTGGTACGGTCAAACTAGCCACGTTTGGATTCAGAAGACAACAATTACACTCATCTACGTTTCGCAATAGACCATTATTTTGAGATACACCAAAATGGTAAAGATGGACAAAAGAACTAGGACGGATGGGCAGTATTCGCAACAAAGAAAATTAATTGTGTTTCCTATGTCAAAATGCATAGAGTACTCAAATTACCTTGCTTGCTCGTTTTATGGCGACCACTTGACCATCTGGCAGTTGAGCTTTGTAGACGGTTCCAAATCCTCCTTCACCTAATTTAAGTGCTGGTGAAAAGTTTTGAGTAGCTCTGGCAACTTGAGTCATAGTCAAATGAACCGATCCAATCCTATCAAGTTTTGGCGACATTGAAAATCTACCAGGACTTGGTGGAACTCTTAGTGGACTTCCAGGAATCCTTCCATGTGATGAATTCATTTCTACAGAAGGAGCTGATTCCACTACAAAATTAAATACATTGTTTTAGCATTCTAGTCAGTATTAGATTGCAATGGTCAGATAGGTAATGTTAACATGATGGCGAACTAGTTTTAACATATTGATAGAATGTATTATAATTCAAAGTATGAATGATGCTACTTACATGAACTTGAACCATTTACAAGAACGACGTCGTCTGTATCTTTTTTTCTTGATCGAAAACAAGGGCACATCATACTGCAACAAAGAAGCAAGAGTCCCGGTGCACCCATGGTCATATACTTTGTTTTAAAAACAGATTTTTTTCTTTCTTTTATAACTAAATCACGCAAAAATCTTCTTCCAACCTCCAAATGTAAACTATCTGCTTAATAACAAAATTCAGCATATAAATTAAACTTGTTAACCATAAGAATTAAAACTAAAACAGAAACACAACTTGTTTTACCTGAGTAAAGATCATCAACCGAATGTGACAATCCAACGGTAAATAAGATATGTAATTGCGTCAACAGTAGAATACTCAATACAATAACTTGAATCTTCATTAGATCATATGAATTTCATCTTTTTTGGAGGTCATTGTTAAACTCGGAAAGAAACAACTGATCGAGACTAGAGGATTATCAATTCTTCTAGTGACTTCCTTTCAAAACCGGGCTGTAAACTAATAAAGATTATTTCTTGGATCATTGAACCGAGAAAAATGAGGGCATCTAGATGGGAAAGTTGTATTTGTTTAATATCTATGATTTAGGACCGAGAATCATGGAATAATGCTGTTCAGTGTTCACACTATGAATTTATTCCACAATTACCCCTGAAGTCAACAAATGGTCCTCACAAACCTGCCACCAAATCGATAACCATTAATTACCCATGTGAAATTCGATTTGCAGGTGCAAGAGAATCTTGAAAAAAATACTACAAATTGCTAACATGTCAGGAAACATAAAGTTCAAAACTTTATAGCTCAAACACCTAATGTACTTAATACCCGCAACATGAAATGAGAAAGACGTTTCAAGATTTGCATATATCAAGTAACTATATAAAGTTATAAACTACTAACATGTCAAGAAACCTAAAGTTCGAAAATTTAGAACTCAAACACCTAGAGAACTTAATACCCGCAACATGAAATGAAATAAAGATTCAAGATTTGCCTTAATCAGCCTACTTTATAAACTACTAGTATGTCAAGAAACCTAAAGTTCAAAGCTTTATAACTCAAACACCTCAACAACAACAACAACAACAATACCCAATTCCTCAGGAGCCGGGTATGGGGAGGTAGGATGCAGACAGTCAAACACCTAAAGTACTAAATACCCACAACATAAAATGATTTTTTTTTTCATGATTTGCACAAATCAACCCACTTTCCCCCAAAACTAAAAGCTCCCATCAAACCTAATGGATCAAAAACCACATATGAAACAAACCCTAGTTCTAAAACATCCTGATCTACCATAAAGATACAAACTTTATACTAACAAAATCACATATTTTGATACCCAATTGGCCTAATTTGATTCTTGGATACCCAAAAACCAAAAACTTAACACTAATCAATTTTCAAGATTTGCATACTAAAACCTTAATTCAACAAAATAAATCAGACCCAATTCATAATTCAACAAAATAAGTCAAACCCATATCACAAAAAACAACAACATACCATAATCAGTGAACAATTATGAAGCAAGATACTAACTACTAAAATTGAAGTCAAAGGAACTTATAAAGAGATATAAAAGGTCAAACCTTTGGAATTGACTAAATAATTACAACAGTGAGTTTTTGTTTATTGATTGGTAAGAAGATTCGTGGGCAGTGAGATGGAAGCACCTAGGAACAAGGCAGATAAAAAGAGAACCTGCCAAAATAAGAAAGCCGCCAATTTATAATGTTGTCATGCTCTTGTGTTATGTGTGTACAAAGATAGTTAATGAGAGCATGTTTTTTTGAATTATGGGATGTTTTAACTTTTGTGTTCACATTTAGTGCTGATTACGGTTCGAAAATCTGACCGGACTGAAAACTGATATGGTTGGATCGTATCGAAATGTTCGGTCCATGTAAAAGTCGGTCCGGTTCATCGATCGGTCCGGTCCAACAAAGCACAGTAGTCGGTTCTACGTAAGGCTGAACTCGACCGAAGACAGAAAATGAGAAAAAAAAGTGGACCGATGACCGTACCGAAATATGTTCGGTCCGGTCGGCCGTTTATAATGCTCGGCCCTATTCACATTTATTAAAAAAAGGAGTTATTGCTACCCGTGCGTTGTACTGTATTCAAAAATATTTATTTTGTAGCTAAGAGATAAAGTTATTATTTAAGTGATGTATAAGGAAAAATCATAAATCATAACTTATTACATATGTAGGATGGTAATTGAGTTTGTGTTCTATTTTATTCTTCTTGCAAACATTTTTCAACAAAAAATGTAAACAAAGTTTTGGAGAAAGATGTGTAAGAAGTTATAGTATAAAGTTTAATGAGTTTAGCGATTAACCTATCAATTTACCAAACTTATAGAGTGTTAAAGTATAAAGTTGGAATTAATTTGTCATTTTATAAAAGGGTGTTCGGAGATTTTGGTAAACTATAAACTTTGGGCTCAATTATCATTTTGTTAAAACTGAGGGGTTGTTTTGGATTTGCTTCAAACTTTACTGTTCATCTACAATAGAGTTAAAGTTCATAAATGTTACAGTAATATTGAAGTATGTTGATAACCGGCAATGTTGATTAGTTTGTAGCGTTTTCTGAAAATGATACTTAGAAGGCGATGTTAGGTTGATGCGGGTCGGTTTAAACGAGTATACGACTATTTATTTGTAAAGATTTATATCTGAACCAACTGATTTACCTGTTTTAAAGTTGGTATCAAAGCTGGAGTATATACATATAATACTTGACTCAACTGGGCGTGCTATGAGTTGCTCATACGATGGTACACGACTATTTATGTATAAACTATAAAGTTATTTTCTTTAAACTAGCTGAGTTATGCATTTAAATCAGTTTTGGTTTAAGTGTTCACATTTGTGGTCATGATTGTTAAAATTGAGGTAAATTTTGGTCAATTTTATCTTAGTCACTTGAGGTTATTATATTAAGAACTTTGCGTTCACATAATCACATCATGTGTAGTACATAGCTAGAATGATGTTATTAAAATGGTGGTTGATGCTAACACAACATTGACCCTAATCTTATCTTTATATTATTAAATGTACTTATTCAAAAATAGCAAGTTTAGTTAAAGTGTAGTAAACGTTTCAATGTTTCATATTATACTCCCTCCGTCCAAAAAAAAGTCCATCTTACTATTTATGTTTGTCCAAAAATAAATGTTCAGTTTTTATATATGGACAATAGTTATGGCTGGTTTTCCTACTTTACTCTTTTAATTAAAACTTGCATTAATTACTCATTTTTTTATTTCTATATTAACTATGAGAGTAAAAATTATCAATCAAAACTGGGTAAAAATTATCATAATTTTTACATTTTTTGTATGTGGACTCTTGAGACGAAGGGAATATTAATCATGAAATGTAATATTACTATTTAATAAATAAATGGTTTGTCTTTAACTGGTGCTTGTTTAAATGATTAAAAATAAGAAACTTGATACTCCCTCCGTCCCAATTTATTTGTCCACTTTTGACTTTTGAAGTCTTTCTTTTAGAACTTTGACCTTAATTATTTTTTATTTGTGTTATATAATACTTGATCCAAAATATATGAATGTATTTGGTTTTAAATTTATTTTCATTGGGTATAATTTTCATCAAATATTATATAACGCAAACAGAAAAATTTAAGGTCAAAGTTGAAAAAAAAAAGACTTCAGAAGTCAAAAGTGGACAAATAAATTGGGACGGAGGGAGTATTTACTTATTGGGTTTTGCTAAAAACAACCCAATGGGTGTTGTTTAAGCTTAGCGTAATTAAGAATCATTTCCAAATATGAATTAACTTGATATTAATACATGCCATTTTAAAACTCACTTATATTAATTATATGTATTTATGATAATGATGAGTTTTATTTTGGAAATATTGTTAATTATGGCACGCTTAAACAAAAAAAACATGTGTTAGCAAAACCTTTATTTAATTAAAAATCATAATTAATTATGGTAATTTATAAGTTCAATTATGTGTATTAAATTTATTTTTCAATTAAAAAAGAAAGTTCGGTATGAATTAATGCATCATAACCGATGCTCTAAGCGCACTTATTAGGCACTTGTTAGACAAACCGTTTTAAATATAATATCTAAAGAGTATCCGTTAAGTATTCATAATTCTATTAACAAGCGACACTATAATATTATTGTAGATATCTTTGATATATCGTTCCCAAATAGATAAGAGAACGTGATGCTGACTAAAATTCCATAGCAACTTGCAATATGAAACATATTGTGCAACTTTCTAAAGCATCAAATAAACCACACCCAATAAATAGAAAATTATTTATCATCAATATAAGTTGAAAGTACTAATCAATGGCGTACATTTTTATTTCTAACTTCAGCACACATGATTTGTTTGGCCAAATTCATTTGTGTATCGTCGCGCCACACATACACGTACATGTGGATGTGTGTTGTTCAAGTAATCACGCCTCTCAACTTAGTGTTTCAACTCCGAATTTAGAAGGTAAAGGGCTAAAGAAACATAGTTGTGAATCATATAGCATGGTCCATTGTTATATAACATGCCCCCCTACTATGTTTAATAAAGTGACGTCGTTGGCATGTACGTGTTTTTAATCCACATCGTTGTGTACAAAGATAGTTAATGAGAGCATGTTTTTTTGAATTATGGGATGTTTTAACTTTTGTGTTCACATTTAGGCTGATCACGGTTCGAAAACCGGACCGGACCGACCGGGATCCGATTGGATCGAAAACCGATTTGGTCCAAAAGTCTAGATTGAGGATCGGACCGAAATGTTCGGTTCATGTCCAGGTCGGTTGGGTCGAGTCTGGTTTATCGGTCGGTCCGGTCTAACAAAGCATAATAGTCAGATTAAACCGGACCGAACACCGAAAATGAGAAAAAAGGTGGATCGAGGACCGGTTTAGTCCGGTTTCTCAGTTCGATCTGATTCGCGGTTTATAATGCTTAGCCGTATTCATATTTGTGAAAAAAGGAGTTATTGCTACCCACATGTTGCAGCGGATCTCAAAATATTCTTTCTGTAGTTAAGGAATAAAGTTATTATTTAAGTGATGTATAACGAAAAATCATAAATCAACTTATCACCTATGTAGGATAGTAATTGACTTTGAGTTCTAAAATGTAAACAAAGTTTTGGAGAAAAGCTCATTGCTTACCGCTCATCGCCCCAAAAAACTCAAAAAAGCTTTGCGACAAACATAGCTATAGTATAAAGTTTAATAAGTTTAACCTATCAATTTATCAAAGGATGTTCGGAGATTTTGTCATTTCACTGAATATAAAGTTGGAGTTAATTTGTCATTTCACTGAATATAAAAGGGTGTTCGGAGATTTTGTTAAATTATAAACTTTGGGCTCAATTATCATTTTGTTAAAACTGAGGGGTTGTTTTGGATTTGCTTCAAACTTTACTGTTCATCTACAATAGAGTTAAAGTTCATAAATGTTACAGTAATATTGAAGTATGTTGATAACCGGCGATGTTGATTAGTTTGTAGCGTTTTCTGAAAATGATACTTAGAAGGCGATGTTAGGTTGATGTGGGTCGGTTTAAACGAGTATACGACTATTTATTTGTAAAGATTTATATCTGAACCAACTGATTTACCTGTTTTAAAGTTGGTATCAAAGCTGGAGTATATACATATAATACTTGACTCAACTGGGCGTGCTATGAGTTGCTCATACGATGGTACACGACTATTTATGTATAAACTATAAAGTTATTTTCTTTAAACTAGCTGAGTTATGCATTTAAATCAGTTTTGGTTTAAGTGTTCACATTTGTGGTCATGATTGTTAGAATTGAGGTAAATTTTGGTCAATTTTATCTTAGTCACTTGAGGTTATTATATTAAGAACTTTGCGTTCACATAATCACATCATGTGTAGTACATAGCTAGAATGATGTTATTAAAATGGTGGTTGATGCTAACACAACATTGACCCTAATCTTATCTTTATATTATTAAATGTACTTATTCAAAAATAGCAAGTTTAGTTAAAGTGTAGTAAACGTTTCAATGTTTCATATTATACTCCCTCCGTCCAAAAAAAAAGTCCATCTTACTATTTATGTTTGTCCCAAATTAAGTATTCAGTTTTTATATATGGACACTAGTTATGGCTGGTTTTCCTACTTTACTCTTTTAATTAAAACTTGCATTAATTACTCATTTTTTATTTCTATATTAACTATGAGGGTAAAAATTATCAATCAAAACTATGAGGGTAAAAATTATCATAATTTTTACATTTTTTGTATGTAGACTCTCTTTTTGAGACGGAGGGAATATTGATCATGAAATGTAATATTACTATTTAATAAATAAATGGGTTTGTCTTTAACCGGTGCTGGTTTAAATAATTAAAATAAGAAACTTGATATTTACTTATTGGGTTTTGCTAAAAACAACCCAATGGGTGTTGTTTAAGCTTAGCGTAATTAAGAATCATTTCCAAATATGAATTAACTTGATATTAATACATGCCATTTTAAAACTCGCTTATATTAATTATATGTATTTATGATAATGATGAGTTTTATTTTGGAAATATTGTTAATTATGGCATGCTTAAACAAAAACATGTGTTAGCAAAACCTTTATTTAATTAAAAATCATAATTAATTATGGTAATTTATAAGTTCAATTATGTGTATTAAATTTATTTTTCAATTAAAAAAGAAAGTTCGGTATGAATTAATGCATCATAACCGATGCTCTAAACGCACTTGTTAGGTACTTGTTAGACAAACCGTTTTAAATATAATATCTAAAGAGTATCCGTTAAATATTCATAATTCTATAGCAGGGTACCCGCGCGATGCGGCGGCGGGTACTCTAAAATTAAAATTTTGTCGAGCAACGTTTTTTAGCTATATGCGTTTTGTGACAATAATTTTACAAATAGCTAGACTTTAAGTTCTTCATTATGGAAACCTAAACACACATCGCACATTCAAGGTCCACATCCAACCTTCTCTCCATCTAAAAAAAAACTTGCAGTCACCAAATATCTCCTTCTCCAAAATAATACGCATATTCAATCTTTCCAACCTTATAACTCCTTAACAAAACACATCAAATAAATCCACCCTTATATCTCCATGGCAGTCACACACCTAAATAGCTCTTCTTCCTACATATCAAAAACGCAGCATCATAATAACATTTCTTCCATCTCCTTATTACAAACGCAGCATAAAGCTTCTTTATTTCAACCATAACCGAAGCACACTATGTTCGTCAAGATCTCATTAAAAAGGTCTTGGGTAGGTTGTTTGTTTGTTGTCCTCTTATTACTTTCAAGATCTATGATGGTTTACTCTTATACTCTTATTTTAACAAACAAATTTATGAGTATTAAAGAGAAGACTGAGATTGTTCTTTCTTTGTAATTTTTAAGTCTCGATTGTTTGATAAGGAATAGTTATTGTGTTGTGTTGACTAAGGTTCTTTCTTTATTTTCATTTCATGGCTTAAGGGTGTATGTAGATAGTACGTAGGATGTTGATTGTCTGTTATGGATTTTGGATTTGTAAGATTATTGTTGAATTTATTTGTAGAGATTTTTTACTGTTGAATCATTTAGTATAAATCTCGTTTCTTTTTCTTTCTTTTTTTTTCATTTTGACTACTGGATTTTAGATTTATGTTTTGGAAGGTTAATATTTTGGAAGCTTAATTTGATTGTACATTGCAGTAAAATGTTTGTGTATTTTAGTGAGAGGGTAATTAAATAGTGTATTAATTATATGTGTTGGATAGTACTTTTTAGTTATCTTTGTGCTCTAAATAATTGTAAACAATGCTTGATAAATTGTATTTTTTATATAGGAGGTGTTTTAATGACTACCATTTAATAGCATTAATGTTGTTTGATAAAATTTTGGTCTTAAAATGACACCATGCTTGTTTTTGTTGTACAATATGCTTACTTTGTTGTAATTCTGAAAATTAGGTGCATTAAAGTGTTGTAAACCATGCGTTATTTCTTGTAAATCTGAAAATTTTGGTGAGAGAGTGCTCCATGCATTATATGTAGTATAGATTAATAAGCGACACTATAATATTATTGTAGATATCTTTGATATATCGTTCCCAAATAGATAAGAGAACGTGATGCTGACTAAAATTCCATAGCAACTTGCAATATGAAACATATTGTGCAACTTTCTAAAGCATCAAATAAACCACACCCAATATATAGAAAATTATTTATCATCAATTTAAGTTGAAAGTACTAATCAATGGCGTACATTTTTATTTCTAACTTCAGCACACATGATTTGTTTGGCCAAATTCATATGTGTATCGTCGCGCCACACATACACGTACATGTGGATGTGTGTTGTTCAAGTAATCACGCCTCTCAACTTAGTGTTTCAACTCCGAATTTAGAAGGTAAAGGGCTAAAGAAACGTAGTTGTGAATCATATAGCATGGTCCATTGTTATATAACATGCCCCCTACTATGTTTAATAAAGTGACGTCGTTGGCATGTACGTGTTTTTAATCCACATCATTACTGAGTATAATGACATTAGATTTGTGTACTCGCGCGAGTTTTTGGTATATGAGCTTGTGTAGGTTAGATGAGGTGTTTTTGGAACTCAAAAGGAGCTTTCTATCTAACGTGATTAATTAGTGAAAATCTGTTAAAGATTATGATCAAGCTTCTAAGTAAATACTTCAGGGATTATTCTTGTCAAGTTGCAAAGTGAAGATAAGCTTGTTATAAAAAAAAAAAAAAAAAAAAAAAAAAAAAAAAAAAAAAAAAAAAAAAAAACAGAGGTAATTTAAAATGTGTAACCTAAGTAGCCCATATATGAAAGAAAATATAAAAATAAAAATACACAAAATAACAGGCTGGGCCCATAGAGCAAAACTATATAAGCCAAAAGAACCCTAATGCTTCTTCATAGATACGCTGATTTTTTTGTTCATCCTAATTTCAAAATCCATTTTACGTCCACTTTTCTTTTCTTCTTGAGGTGAGTTATCTTATTATTTGCTAATAGCACTTTAACTTATATAATTTTTCTTGAATGATTTTTGCTGTATAATTTTATTAAGACATAACTTGTACAAACCTTATGCAACTATTCAATTCCTAAAACCTGCTTTACAAACCATTCATGCGTATATCTCTTCTCATCATTTATGCCATATCTGATAAATAGAACCTGTCGAATTATAGTTTTTTTTTACAGTTCAATAACTAGTATTTTTCTAGCATGTTTTGGTCGATTTTATTTACAAATGTGACAACTTACATAAATAATAGTTTTGTTATTAGGGTTTACACTCTAGACTGTTTTAGTGAAATTATTTAATCTGCCAAATTCAAGATATATCGGAAAATAAACAATTCTAATCAGACATGCACCAATGGCAACAAGAAATATCTACCGAAAAATTTTATGTTAAGTTGTGTGATCAATCTAATATACTTTGATGTTCATAACTTTCTAGTTTACAGATTGTGTTTAACAGGTTTTATAACCTTCTTTAGGCAAAAGTCTAAAAATGTTAATTGATATAAGTACATACATAAATTGTTTATTTTGCATGCCTAAAATGATTGTGCTTTATTATCTCGTTGCAGAATCACACAATGTCAGATTATCTATGTGAAGAGTTGATTGATGAAATCCTTGTAAGACTACCACCCAAATCCCTCCTCAGATTTAGATCTGTCTCTAAATCATGGCATTGTCGTATTTCTAGCCCCAATTTCATTCGCAAGCACGCTATTAATATTAGATCTGTTACAGCAACAACGCGTAAAAAAATCCTTGTTAGGCTGACGACTCGCTATAATCAAGCTTATAATCATAGGTCAGTATTAACAGAATACACTAGAAGAGAATTAGCAAAGTTCAGTGAGAGTAATTACAAAATTATTGGGTCGTGTTTTGGAGTTATCTGCATGCGTACTCCTAGTGTTTACTACAACCCATCAGTTATTTTATGGAATCCTTCAGTTAGGCGTAAACTAACCGTCCCAGTTTATCCGTGTAGACACCTTGGTGTGTCATTTGGGTTTGGTTTCGATCCAGTCACTGATGATTACAAGATTGTCGGTCTATGTGTACATACTTCTTTTGTTTACTCCATTAAGACAAAATTTTGGAGTGAGATTCAGATCCCTGCTACTAGTCAGGTTTCTGAAGTGAATTCATCTGGGTATTTTGCAGATGGAGCACTGCATTGGGTGGTCAGATGCGAAACAAATAACATAGCCCCTTATTACATACTGACACTCAACTTGAGTACTCATGTTTTTGGCATGATTTCTTTGCCAAAACCCAGTTGGTTGAGTAATCGACTAACATTCATCAAAGATTCTTTAGCGGTGATTTCGGATAATGGTCATGAAAGGTGGACATTCATTATAAAAGCGGATAATGATAATGTTGCATCTTGGTCTAATGCTTCTAAGTTAAAATGTATTCAAATTGAGAATTCACAAGGTTATAATCCATTCACAGGGGTACATTATGCAATTGAGGTTGATTCAGATTATCACTACACGATTTACATGGATATATGTGGGGAAACTCTTGAATTGCTAGACAAAGAGACTTGTCCCGCCCCAAGTGATGATTTTAATAATTTTATTTTTTTATTATTTGTTTCTTGTATTATTTACTTTTGTGTGTGTGTGTTTGTGATATGGTGTACTGGGCCAGAGAGTGTAATGTGCCAGAGGTTGTCCTGGAGAGTGTTTTTAGGGTAAGTTATAAGAGAAAAGTGATGTGAGTTGACAATTTTTTTATTTTTTATTTTATTTATTTTTTTTGGCTATAAAACAAGCCCTTTGGCTCATGGGCACCGTGCTCTTAAAGATTTAACACAAGCTAATGAAGTCAAAAATTTGATTTGATTATAATCTGCAACAAGTCTATCATTTTTTTTCTCATCTTTTTTGCTTCAGTAAATCACACACTCACATTTATTAGGTTTTTGTCGGATAATTAAGGATAGAGTATAAAAAAATTATGAAATAAATTATAGACATACACAATAATGGCAAGTATAAAGGCTGTTGGGGTTGACCCTTGTTGCCTCTCAGAGTCTCAGGTAGTGCTAACGACTATGAGACGTACATGAAATAGAACAGTGGTGGTTCATGGCTGTAAAATGAGCAGTTTTAGCAAATTTAACAACCTTTTTCTTATGTGCATATGTGGCAGAAGTGGCAAATGACTCGCAAATGGTCCGAAACATGCTCCCCTAAAACACGTTATACTAAATCAAGTTTGCCTTTCCAAACAAAATATATTAAGTTCACAACGGCAACCTGTGTCCAGTTCATTCATTTCTGGTTTCAAAATATGATTCTTTTATTGGGAGCACAAACTTAAACATCAACCAAATGCTGTTACATAAGATAAAAACCAGCTATTTAATTATTCGTGTATTGCTCTCACAATTATCCTCTCTCCCATAATTAGATGTGTGGTTGTAAATTATGACTCGAGAGTTCTTACAAATCTTAAGAGCAAATACAGTCCATACGATAATTTTTTGTTCATCCTAATTACATAATCTACTTAGTATCTGCCATCCGTTTTCTTCTTGAGGTGAGGTATCTCTTAATATTTGCTGATATAGCACTTTAATTTTATATTTTGGGTTTAGCTATCCAACAGATTATGTGTGCAAAAGTCATCTAAATATAAATCTCTTTGGTTTATGCTACATATATAGTTTAGTGATATTAATTAAAAGAGTTAAATTGTAAGATGATGTTGGTATAGATTATCCACAATGATATATAAGTCTATATCATATTGAAGTAACATTCTAATTAGGTTTTACAGTCACCAATGAAGTATAAGTAAATTGACCTATAAAAACTATGGTAAGTTGCATGAATAATATCAAATTATAGCTTGACCTTAGGTTAATAATAGCCTGATTTTCTTTGAAAGTTTTAACTGGTTTGAAAGTTTAGCAAACTTTGATATCAATAACCATTCAGTTTACAGTTTGTGTTCCGCAAGTTGTATAACCTTCTTTATAAGGTAAAAGTAAAAAAAAAAAAAAAAAAAATGTTAACTGATATAAGTAAATCAATTGTTTATTTTGCACGCATAAAATGACTGTGCTTTATTATCTCATTGCAGAATCAAACAATGTCAGATTATCTATGTGAAGAGTTGATAGTTGATTGATGAAATCCTTGAAAGACTACCACCCAAATCCCTCCTCCGATTTAGATCTGTCTGTAAATCATGGGACTGTCGTATTTCTAGCCCCAATTTCATCCGCAAGCACGCTATATGATCTGTTACAACAACAACTTGTAAAAAAGTCCTTATTAGACTGACGACTTGCTCCAATGAAGATTTTTCTTGTGTTAATAGGTCAGTATTAACAGACGAATACACTAGAAGAGAATTAGCAGCAAAGTTCAATGAGAGTTTCGTCATTGGGTCATGTTTTGGAGTTATCTGCATGCGTACGAATTACTACGACCCATCAGTTATTTTATGGAATCCTTCAGTTAGGCGTAAACTAACTGTTCCTGATTATCCGTGTAGACACTACTGTGGTGTGTTACTTGGGTTTGGTATCGACCCAATCACTGATGATTACAAGATTGTCGGTTTATGTCTACATACTTCTTTTGTTTACTCCGTTAAGACTAATTCTTGGAGTGAGATTCAGGTCCCTACTACTATTCGGTTTTCTCAAGTGAAATCATATGGGTATTTTGCAGATGGAACACACTGCATTGGGTGGTCAGATGTGAAACAGATAACATTGGCNTTTTTTTTTTTTTTTTTTTTTTTTTTTTTTTTTTTTTTTTTTTTTTTTTTTTTTTTGCTTCAGTAACTCGAACACTCGCATTTATTAGGTAGTTTACCATGGGCAACCTATGTCCTAGTTCATTTTTTTTTCTAACAAGGCATTTCAATTAAAACACAAGACATTGTACAACAGGATGTTACAACAAAAATGGACTAAAACCAACCAGGCCAACCACAAGCCAGCTATAAACAAAACCAATTTAGACTAAGCCAACAAAAAGGAAACCCTATTTCTGGTTTCAAAATTTGATTCTTTATTGGGAGCCAAAAATAAACGTCAACCAAATGCTGTTACATAAGATAAAAATTAAACCAGCTATTTTATGCATGTATGGCTCTCACAATCCTCTCTCCCATAATTAGATCCGTTGTTGTAAATTATGACTTGAGAGTTCTTACAAATCTTGATAGCATATACAGTCCAGAATGGAAAATGTCATTTATAATACGGGTCAAAACAGGGTGTGGCGAGTTGATCACTCACAAGAACTTTTCTTGTTCTACAGTTATACTTCAATACTTAAAGCGTCAAACCTATTCGGTTCGTAAATGAATCCTTATACGAGTATATTATAGGTTCTTTATCAATGAGTTGTTTACACTTTACACCAAAGAATTACAATAACTACTAAATCGAGTATTATAAAAGATAGTTATAAACAAAGTATTTAAAATGTGTAACCAAGTAGCCCATATATGAAAGAAAAAATAAAAATGAAAATAAAAATACACAAAATAACAGGCTGGGCCCATAGAGCAAAACTATATAAGCCTAATTTCATTTATCTATTTAGTATTTGCCATCCGTTTTCTTCTTTAGGTGAGTTATCTCGTATTATTTGCTGATATCACTTTAACTTTATATTTTCGGTTTATGCTAACAAATTAGTGATATTAATTAAAAGAGTTAATTGAAAGATGATTTTCGTGTAGATTATCCACAATGATGTATAAGTCTCTAGTCTATATCATGTTAAAGTAACATTCTAATTAGGTTTTACAGTCACCAATGGTAACTATAACTAAATTGACCTATAAAAAGTTACTAGTAAGAACTATGGTAAGTTGCATGAATAATATCAAATTATAGCTTGACCATTACGTTAATAATAGCCCCTTTTTTTTTTTTTTTTTTTGTTTAAAAAAAAAGTTTAACATACTTTGATGTTCATAACCATTTAGTTTACAGTTTGTGTTCAACAAGTTTTATAACCTTCTTTAGGCAAAAGTCAAAAAATGTTAATTGATAAGTACATATATTGTTTATTTTGCATGCATAAAAGGATTCTGTTTTATTATCTCATCACAGAACCACACAATGTCAGACTATCTATGTGAAGAGTTGATTGATGAAATCCTTGAAAGACTACCGCCTAAATCCCTCCTCCGATTTAGATCTGTCTCTAAATCATGGCATTGTCGTATATCTAGCCCGAATTTCATACGCAAGCATGCTATTAGATCTGTTACAACAACAATGTGTAAAAAAATCCTTATTAGACTGACGACTCGCTCCAATCAAGCTAATGTTCATAGGTCAGTATTAACAGACGAATACACTAGACGAGAATTAGCAGAAAAGTTCAATGAGAGTGATTGGAAAATCATTGGGTCATGTTTTGGAGTTATCTGCATGTGTACGAATAGTTACTACAACCCATCAGTTATTTTATGGAATCCTTCAGTTAGGCGTAAACTAACCGTTCCTGATTATCCGTGTAGACAGTATGGTGTGTGTTTTGGGTTTGGTTTCGACCCAATCACTGTTGATTACAAGATTGTCGGTTTATGTGTACATACTTCTTTTGTTTACTCCATTAAGACTAATTCTTGGAGTGAGATTCAGGTCCCTACTACTAGTTGGTTTTCTCAAGTGAATACATATGGGTGTTTTGCAGATGGAGCACTGCATTGGGTGGTCAGACGTGAAACAAATAATACAGCCCATTATTACATACTGACATTCAACTTGAGTACTCATGTTTTTGGCATGATTTCTCCAAAACCCAATTGGTTGAATAATCGACTAACATTCATCAAAGACTCTTTAGCGGTGATTTCAGATAATGGTTATGAAAGGTTGGTGTGGATTAGAAGAGAGGAGAATGATGATGTTGCTTCTAAGTTAAAGAGTATCGAAGTTGAGAATTCTAAAGGTTATAATCCATTCACAGGGGTACATTATGCACTTGAGGTTGATTCAGATCATCACTACAAGATTTACATGGATATATGTGGGGAAACCCTTGAATTGCTAGACAAAGAGACTTGTTAGAAACAATAACAACTGCTCGCAAACTTTATTTCTTTTTCGTTTGAGGCATTGGAGCTTGTGGCACCAAATTCTGCAAATTTAGCTTACATTGTTTATAAGAGTCAGTTAATTAGTTTTTCCATTTAACTCTTACTCACTTACAGATTTAACACAAGCTAATGAAGCCAAAAGTTTGATTTGATTATAATCTGCAACACTTCTATCATTTTTTTCTAATCTTCTTTTGCTTCAGTAGCTCACACACTTGCAATTATTAGGTAGTTTACCCTGAGCTTGATCATGGCTACTTTTTTGAAGTACACTTTTTGCCATCTACTTGTTGTTAATTATACTCGTCCAGCTTAGTCTAACTATCTAACCATCCAAAACCGCACTGAGCTGCAGCAAGCTGTGAGGCCATTTTTGTAGGATGTGATGGAGCTTCTATGTTGTGTTGTATAATCGTTGTATAAGAGGTGCCAAAATAGTGAGTTGGGTGGCAGGTCAAAAGACGGAAGTACTTTGATTCGGGTCAAATGGGTTGGTTAATGTAAGCACTTTATATATGTCCATAATTTTAATCTTTTTTTCTATAGATAATAATTATTGTATAGACAAATTTTAGCCACACACAATTTCACTGGTCATAATCTTAAAAATACACTTTGAATGAGTTTTGACCCGTTTTGATATCTTTGACCTGTTATGGACAAAACATCAATTGAATCAACCATTTTAATTTGAACAACTGACTAACTGAGGTCATAGATTGTGAATTTGGGATAAGCCTTGTTGCCTCTGAGGTAGTAATAACGACTATGGGACACGAAATAGAACACTGGTGGTTCATGTCTGTATATGGCCTGCAGGTAAATATTTTGCTAGCTAGGATCAGGAGTAACATGAGAAATTTCAGCAAATTTAATATGCTTTTTCTTATGTGGCAGAAGTGGCAAAATGACTCACAAATGGTCCGAAACAGACTAACGTAAAACACTTTATACTAAATGTATTAAGTTCACTACGGCAATCTATGTCCTAGTTCATTCATTTTTGGTTTCAAATTTTGATTCTTTTATTGACAACCAAGATTAAACCTCAACCAAATGTTGTTACATAAGTTGAAAACCAACTTTTTTATGCGTGTATTGCTGTCATAACCCTCTGTCCCAAAATTAGATTCATTAATGCAAATTAGGACTTAGGAGGGATTACAAATCTTGATAGCATTGACTGTCCAGATTGAAACCTGTCATTTTTAGTATGGGTCAAAATAGGGTGGGCGGGTTGACTCACAAAAAAATTTCTTGTTCCATTGAAGTTATACTTAAATGCTTAACGCGTTAAACTTATTATAAAAGCAGTATCATTACAATATTTATATTAAGACCTACAACACAAGCCTAAAAACATGCCTAATACATAAATCACGTGTACAATTGTATTATGTACTTTCTCTCTCCAAATTTCCACCGATCATTTTTTGAAATCAACCAATCAAATCATTAGTTACATTTGTAGGCATGGTTAGTAGGCACAACAATCATTTTTCTTATATTAATTGTTGAACTCAATAGGAGCTTTGTGAGGATCTAAAGAATGATTGGTAATAATCTCTATTCATGATCCTACTCAGGGGAGGCCCGGAGGGGGTGCAAACCCGATTCCCGCACAGGGCACGTTTTCGAATGGGGCACAAATTTTTGAAATTTTTTTAATATATATTATATATATAATGTAAAAGTGTTATAACATTAGTTATCATTTATAATTAATTGTTATAACATTACTTATGAATATAATTAATTGTTATAACATTAGTTATCTACTATGGTATGTATTTTTAATACTATGATTTTGTTATGGATATAATTAATTGTTATAACATTAGTTATCATTTATAAAAAAGAAAATTTGCTAGGAGTTAGGGGCATTTTTTTCTTGGCTCGCACTGGGTACTCAAATCCTTAAGGCCGCCACTGATCCTACTGGTTCATTAAATTTTCTTTGAGTAAAGTACACAAAATTTAAAAGACTTGTTTATATCAATGAAACACGATAACTACTAAATCGAGTATTGAACAAGGAAGTAATAATCCATTACAAGAAAATAAAAAACAAAATATGTGTTGAACGCAAACGATAAAATAGTCCATATAACGAGAAAATAATACACAAAATAACAGGCTGGGCCCTTAGAGCAAAACTATATAAGCCTAAAGAACCCGGCCTCTGCAAGCCATGACCTGTTGGCATATGTTTTCTACATACGATATTTTTTTGTTCATCATAAATTCATAATCCATTTACTTCAGGTAAATTATTTTATCATCTTCTATAGCACTATAAGAGATTAAGAGTATAAGAGTATAAGTTTATATTTTCGTATAAGTTTATATCATGTTGAAGTAACACTCTAATTAGGTTTTACATGCACCAGGATTAACTAGCTAGACCAAAATTGGCNGGGTCCTTAGAGCAAAACTATATAAGCCTAAAGAACCCGGCCTCTGCAAGCCATGACCTGTTGGCATATGTCTTCTACATACGATATTTTTTTGTTCATCATAAATTCATAATCCATTTACTTCAGGTAAATTATTTTATCATCTTCTATAGCACTATAAGAGATTAAGAGTATAAGAGTATAAGTTTATATTTTCGTATAAGTTTATATCATGTTGAAGTAACACTCTAATTAGGTTTTACATGCACCAATCGTAACTAGCTAGACCAAAATTGACCTAAAAAATGGTGTTAAGTTTCATGAATAATCAGATATAGGTTGATCATTATTTATTTGCTAATATAGCATTTTTTTTTTTCTCGAATGATTTGCCATATAAATAATAACGGGATAATGTGTACAAAGGTCTTTGATTTATGACATCCAGTAGATTGTTGGTGAACATATATCATATATGAGAAAATGGCAATCTAATCAGACATGCACCAATTGTAACTAGCTAGATTTGAACTATCTTGACCTAATTAAAAAGGATTGTGTTAAGTTGCATCATCAATCAAATATACCTTGATCTTTAGGTTAAACAGAAAAGGTATATGTTTTGAGTGGTTACGATATAAGAACATTCATTGTTTATTTTACATGCATAGAATTATTGGGCTTTTATTATCTCATCGCAGAACCACACAATGTCAGACTATCTATGTGAAGAGTTGATTGATGAAATCCTTGTAAGACTGCCACCCAAATCCCTCCTCCGATTTAGATCTGTCTCTAAATCATGGCATTACCTTATTTCAAACCCAAGTTTCATCCGCAAGCACGCTGTTAGATCTCTTACGACTGTTCCACAAAAATTCAGTGATGTTAGAGATGACATGATTTACTTAAGAGGATGCATGTCGTCTTATGGTTATTTGTTAAATTTAACAAACGTATACAAAATAACAGAAGCACCCAAGTTCGATACGAGCGATTGCAAAATTGTTGGGTCATGTTTTGGAATTATGTGTATGCATAAGCAAATATACTACGACCGATCAATTATTTTATGGAACCCTTCAATTAGGCGCAAACTAACTATTCCTGATTATCCTTGTAGACACCCTCATGTTGTATATGGGTTTGGTTTCGACCCAATTACTCATGATTACAAGATTGTGGGTTTCTGTCTACACATTTCATTGGTTTACTCCATGAAGACAAATTCTTGGAGCAAGATTCAGCTCCCTACTATTAGTCCATTTTATGAAGTGATGTCAGACGCGTGTTTTGTGGATGGAGTATTGCATTGGTTAGTCAAATATGAGACAAATGACATAACCCAATGTTGCATAATGACAGTCAATTTGAGTACTCATGTTTCTGACATGATTTTTTTGCCAAAACCGAATTGGTGGACTAAGCAACTAATAATCATCAAAGATTCTCTAGCAGTGATCTCGTATGATGGTTATGAAGAGTGGGTTTGGATTAGAAGAAAGGAGGATAGTAACGTTGCATCTTGGTCTAATGCTTTAAAGTTAGCTAGTCTTAACGTTGAGGATCTTAAAGGCTATAATCCATTTACAGGGGTGCATTATGCACTCGTGTTTCCTTGGAAGTCTTATTACACAATTGACAAGGTTATTTGTGGGGAAAGCCTAGAATTATTAGACAAAGAGACTTGTTAGACAGAGAGACTTATTAGACACGCGGCCAACTGCTTGCAACTTCTTCCCCCACGCCCCCCGCCTTTTTTTTTTAAGGTACTGTTGCTTATGACACTATATTATGCAAATTTAGCTACATCGTTCAGAACAATATTAGCTGATTCAGCTTGACTGATTGTGACACTAATTTTTCTTTTTTTCAAAAACTTACCCATTTGATGAATTGCATTTGTCAGTTTTCATGGCTATTTCTGTTAATTGTTTGTAAAGCTAGCTATACAACCTTCGTGAATACATAGCAAGTCGACCCTTGCTGCTTTTGAGGAGGTCATACCAAATAGAGGAACAGAGGTGGTTGTGTATTGGTTTTGACCCAAAGAGAAACTACTAGTTATATATGATCATACGTTATTCGAGCTGTTATGGAAAATTCATGACTCGCATGCTTAGTGTGAGTCCTAACTTGCTTTTTCTTATGTTCATGTGTGGTAGAAGTTGCAAACTGGGAGGGCTGGATAATGACTCAAAACAAGTATTTTTGGTACTTGTCGAAACGGGTTGGGTGAGGCTGACCTGAAACGCTTCATGTTCAATTTTCTTCATTATCTTGTATAGACAGAACAGAAGTGCTAACTTAATGAATTTGTGTACTGGAAAAGGTAATTCCTCATGGGGTGGAGTAAAAATCATAGTAAAATTTTGCATGATGGTGATATGGATTGCGAAACAGAAGAATGTATTTAGTTTCACTGGACGCCAGTAGCTCATGGGGGTCCTATAGAAGTTAAATTGTTTCTGGTATCAAAAGCGTTACAGTTTTGATAGCTTGTATTGACAAAAATGGCAGAGAATAAACAATCAACAATAAGTTGCTGCATAAGATGAAACTGACTATCATAATGTGTGTAATGGGCAGAGAATAAACAATCAACCATGGCGTCACCAACAATCAACAATAAGTCACAACAGATTCCATTTTTTTGTTGCTAAGAGCATTCGGTACGTTCACCTCTTTTCCACATTAAACCTTAACATTTCCGAGTTAACACCCAAGTTAACATACCGTGCCTCCAAGTTAAAGCTGAGTTAACACCCTGCATTACCAAGTTAACGCAGTGTGAAAGGTGAAGTTTTGTGTGAGTTGAGCTTTAACTCAAAAATTTTAACATACTGCCCCTAAAATAAGCTTTAACTCAGTTTTTTTTGTTTAATTATGATAAAAGTGGGGCCCAAAATGTTGAGTTAAGCTTTAACTCAAAAATGTTAACATAACGTTTTTTTTTTTTTTTTTGAGTTAAGGTGAAAAGGTTAAAGCTGATATGGCGGTTTATTAAAACTTAACTTGGTGTTATTGTACCCAATGCTCTAAAAGTTTTTTTGTTGACATTGTTCACCTCAAACAAGTAAAAACCCACGAGAATATTAAGAAACACTCAAAATCATTAAGCCCTCGTAAAGGTAGAGATAACAATCTCTTACCAGCACCGGACACACTTTTAAGTTGTTGTTGGTTCCCTTTTATGACGATAACAAAAAATGGGTTTTTTTTTTTACCAAATATGCTAATGTTTACCACATTCAGTCCACAATGGAATATATGAAGGATTTCAGGGACGAGTGTTAGCCCGTGACGGGTGGGGTTGGTGATAGTAGTGGTCAAGCGGTCAACAAGTGTCATAAGCTGGAATTAAGAAGTCAACAAAGAAAGTCAAACTTCAAAAGTCAAAACCACATTGGCGGGAAAGTTTGTTAAACTTTCCCAAACCAACCCTTTTATAACAGATTCATCTCATTTGTAACATTCATTCTTGATTTTGTAAACAATTCTCTCTGTAATCTCTCTTTAGTCATTGTAAACTTCATCTATCAATAATAAATCATTTTAGAAACTTGTTTCTTTGTATAGTTTCCTAATTGGTTTATTGCACTTGAACTCTTATCCTCATTTCTTGTGATTTCTGGATTTGATATGTTTCAAGTGGTATCAGAGCGATCCTCGGTCACCATTAATGGCTGAAATCTGTTAAAGATTCAGTTATTTCGTTAGCATTCAGTTACACCGATTGAAGATCTTGATCTTTTGATCACCCATCACACAAACATCAATTCCGGTCATACTAGACCATCTGTCCAATCACAAATACGTACTTGCTTTTCATTCGTCCATTTCCATCTCTAAAACACGTTAGTTAGGAATTGTGTGGTGGTTTATTGTCCTGGTGTGACTGAATCAGTGGTGATTGGGAAACAGAGAGACAATGGTGGAAACAAGATCCACTGTTAGTGGTACCAACCATGGTGAGAACACTGTGGAAAGTTTGGCAACACAATTAGCAACTTTAATGGGAGCTGTTACTTCTTTGACTAATGATATGAGAGTAATGCAACAAAGATTTGATAGTGGTGAAGGTACAAGTCAAAGGGGTCCTGTTCTGGGTGGTCAAACTATGGTTCTTGGTCAGAACACTCAAGGAAATGGTGGTAATGGTGGTCAGTATGGCAGACTATCCAAGATTGAATTTCCTAAGTTTGATGGTGAAGATGTGCAAGGATGGCTGTATAGAGTGCAAAGATTCTTTGAAATGGACCAAATTCTTGGTGATGATCACAAGATTAGGCTAGTTTCAATGCATGTGTTTGGGAAGGCTCTCAATTGGCATACTCAGTTTATGAAGAGATTTGGGGAAGTGGTTACTTGGGATGTGTATGTCACTCATGTGAGAAAGAGATTTGAATCAGTTTTTGAGGACCCTGTGATGGAGTTAAAGAATCTAAAACAGACCTCAAATGTGCAGGTATATCAAGAAACTTTTGAAGCTTTGTTAAATAAGGTTGATAAAGTTGATTTGCCTGAATCTTGCATAATAAGTTTGTTCATTGGGGGTTTAAAAGATGAGATAGCTTTTGCTGTTAGAATGTTTCAACCTACTACTTTGATTGATGTGTTTTGTTTAGCTAAATTGCAAGAGGCTAATATTGCTGTGTCAAAGAGTAGAAGTGCACCATTGTTAAGTAATCCTAGGAACAATGTGACCACTGGTTATATTAATAGGGGTGGAGGAAATGTAATGAGGCCTGCTAATAATATGCCTGCTATCCAAAACACTAATCAAAACAGACCTTTTAAGAAATTGACACAACAAGAACTGGAGGAGAAAAGAGCAAAGCATTTGTGTTTTTATTGTGATCAAAAGTACAGTCCTGGTCACAAATGCCCTGGCCAGATGTATAGTTTAGAAGTATGTGTTGATAGTGAAGAATTTGAGGAAGATGAAGATTTGATGCTTACTGAACAAGGGGTGGAAACTGTGGTTGAAAATGTTACTGAACCTATGCCTCAGATATCTCTTAATGCCATGACTGGGGTAGTTAGCTATCAAACCATGAGAGTCAGAGGTTGTGTAGGTAAACAGGTGTTGCATATTTTGGTAGATTCTGGGAGTACTCACAATTTTTTGGACTTGAATACTGCTAAAAGGTTGGGTTGTAAGATGAGAAAAACATGTCCCTTGCAAGTGTCTGTGGCAAATGGACAAGTCATGTCTAGTCTGTATGAATGCAAGCAATTTAGATGGGAGTTGCAGGGTAATGTATATGAATCAGATGTGATGATTTTGCCCCTGGGTGGTTGTGAAATGGTGTTAGGAGTGCAGTGGCTTTCAACTTTGGGAATAGTCAAATGTGATTTTAAAAATTTGGTAATGGACTTTGTGAGAAATGGAAAAAGATGTGTGTTAAGAGGGGTACAACAATCAACTCTACAATGGATGCAAGGTAAACAAACAAATTTGCATCAAATGGGGACTGATATCTCTTCTATGGCTATTTGTGTATACCCTGCCACTCTGATGCACATGGCTGTGGAACCAACCCAGTATAACCCACAAATCCAAACACTACTTAAGCAATATTCCTCTGTTTTTGAATCACCAAAGGAGCTGCCACCAAGGAGATCTCATGATCACACCATTCCTTTAGAACCAAATGCACCACCAGTCAACATTAGACCCTACAAACATCCACCTAATCAGAAAGATGCAATTGAATTGATGGTCAAGGAGTTACTGGATGCAGGAGTGATTAGAAACAGCCAAAGTCCTTTCTCTTCTCCCATTGTGATGGTAAAGAAAAAAGATGGAACATGGAGGATGTGTATTGACTACAGGGAACTTAATAAGCATACTATCAAAGACAAATTTCCAATACCAGTGATTGAGGAACTGATTGATGAGCTTAATGGTGCTACAATTTTCTCAAAATTGGACTTAAGGTCTGGATACCATCAGATAAGAATGAATGACAGTGACATCTACAAAACTGCTTTTAGAACACATGAAGGGCACTATGAGTTCTTGGTGATGCCATTTGGCCTTACTAATGCACCATCTACTTTCCAATCACTCATGAATACAGTTTTCAAACCCTACCTAAGAAAGTTTGTGCTTGTTTTCTTTGATGATATACTGGTTTACAGCAAAAATAAAGAGGAACATTGGCAACATTTGCAGTTAGTGTTACAAACCATGCAACAACATACACTCTTTGCCAAGGAAAGTAAGTGTTGTTTTGGTGTAGACAGAGTTGAGTATTTGGGTCACATCATTACTGCTGCAGGGGTCTCAACAGATACTTCTAAGATTCAAGCAATGGAGCAGTGGCCAACTCCTCAAAATGTGAAGCAACTTAGAGGGTTCTTGGGTCTTACAGGGTATTACAGAAGATTCATAAGACACTATGCTTTGATTAGCAAACCTTTGACTAGTTTATTAAAGAAGAATGCTTTTGAATGGAGTGAAGATGCACAACAAGCTTTTGAGATCCTAAAACAAGCCATGGTTCAAGCACCAGTACTAGCTCTACCAGACTTTAACAAGATCTTTGTGGTGGAAACAGATGCTTCAGGACTAGGTATTGGTGCAGTACTTCAACAAGAAGGTCACCCAATAGCATATCTGAGCAAAACACTCTCTCCCAAACACCAATCTTTGTCTACTTATGAAAAAGAATTCTTGGCAGTTCTCATGGCCTTGGAAAAATGGAGGGGTTACCTATTGGATAGACATTTCAAGATTAAAACAGATCATTTTAGCCTAAAGTACCTTCTAAATCAAAGATTCACCACTCCTTTCCAAACAAAATGGTTACCTAAGCTTTTGGGCTATGATTATGAAATTTCATTCAAGAAAGGCAGTGACAATATAGTGGCAGATGCTTTATCAAGGGTGAACTGTGGAAGTGAACTCAACTCTTTAGTTCTTTCCACCATTGCTAGTGATTTGTTACAGAAGGTTAAAGATAGTTGTGAGCAAGACAGTGTTTTGAAGGTGGTGATTCAACAATTGAAAGATGGAACTTATGGTGAGCAAAAGTATTCTTTGGAAGCAGGGCTGTTAAAGAGAAAAGGGAAGTTAGTAGTAGGAGATGATGAACAATTGAGGCAAGAGATTGTGAAACATTATCATGCTGATGCCATTGGAGGACACTCAGGTACAAATGTTACTTCTCATAAAATTGGTTCACTGTTTTATTGGAAAGGTATGCACAAAATGGTGAAAAAGTTCATTAGGGAGTGTGATGTGTGCCAGAGACAAAAACCTGATTTAGCAGCCTATCCTGGTTACTTGCAACCTTTGCCTGTTCCAGAGAAGGTTTGGAGTGAAATTTCAATGGATTTTATTGTTGGTCTACCTAAGTCACAAGGAAAGTCAGTTATTTTTGTTGTGGTGGATAGACTCAGCAAGTATGCACATTTTATGGCTTTAAGTCACCCTTACACTGCTAGTTCTGTGGCACAATTGTTCTTGGATAACATATACAGATTGCATGGGCTCCCTAATTCTATTGTAAGTGATAGAGACAGTGTATTTTTGAGCCATTTTTGGCAGTCACTTTTCAAGTTGCTCAAAGTGGAACTTAAGATGTCAACAGCCTATCATCCCCAAACAGATGGACAAACTGAGGTTGTGAACAAATGTGTAGAGTGTTATTTGAGGTGCATGACAGGGGAAAAACCAAAGGAGTGGGTCCAATGGCTACCACTTGCAGAGTTCTGGTACAATACCAATAGGCACTCATCAACTAATATCACACCTTTTGAAGTTGTGTATGGACAGAAACCTCCTTTGCACACTCCTTATGTAGCTGGTGAAAGTGCAGTAGAGAGTGTTGACAGATCATTACAAGCAAGAGAAAGTGTTATTGAAATGTTGAAATTTCATATGAAAAGAGCTCAGAATAGGTTCAAGAGTTATGCTGATAAGAACAGATCTGAAAGAGAGTTTGATGTTGGACAATGGGTGTATCTGAAATTGCAGCCTCACAGACAAGTCACCATGAGACAACACCAACAAAACAAGTTATCAGCCAAGTATTATGGTCCTTTCCTAATCCTAGCTAAAGTAGGAACAGTTGCTTACAAACTGGATTTGCCAAGCTCAAGTCAAATACATCCTGTTTTCCATGTATCTCAATTGAAGTTGTGTAGAGGAAATGCATTGAAAACAGGTATACTACCTCATTGTGGAGCAGATGGGTTGCTAGCTGTGGAGCCTGAAGCAGTGTTGGATAGAAGAATGGCTAAGCTTAATAACAGGGCTGCTGTGTATGTTTTGGTGAAATGGGCTAACCACAGTGAAGAGGATGCAACATGGGAGCTATATGAAGATTTAGTACAAAGATTTCCAGAATTTCATATTGATTCTTGAGGACAAGAATCCTCTTAAGGGGAATGGATTGTCATAAGCTGGAATTAAGAAGTCAACAAAGAAAGTCAAACTTCAAAAGTCAAAACCACATTGGCGGGAAAGTTTGTTAAACTTTCCCAAACCAACCCTTTTATAACAGATTCATCTCATTTGTAACATTCATTCTGGATTTTGTAAACAATTCTCTCTGTAATCTCTCTTTAGTCATTGTAAACTTCATCTATCAATAATAAATCATTTTAGAAACTTGTTTCTTTGTATAGTTTCCTAATTGGTTTATTGCACTTGAACTCTTATCCTCATTTCTTGTGATTTCTGGATTTGGTATGTTTCAAAATACTCAGAGAGAACACGTATACGTAAATCATCCAAGCATGTGTAAGTTTTAATTTCACCGATATTTCTCGTATTTAAAAACTAACTTTGACGCAGCCTAAACTATGTATTTTTGTCTCGTTCCTCAAATTATTTTTGAAAACCATTTAACCACTGTTTAGACCGAATAGAGTTCGAGGCACTTTTGTTAATTTACAACTTAAAATGTGATATAGATGGATGACCTTGATTTGTTTGATAATTTGGTGACTTTAGTGAAAACTTTTAATTCGGGGGTGTTTGTTTAAGCGTATATATAGGCATATGAGCTTATTTAATTTTGGCTTATATTTCATAAGCCTCAATTTTTCAGCTTATTTTAAGATTTTGTTAGATAAACATTGTATATTAAATCTCCTAGCATATAGCATAGTATGTTACTGAGTTGGTTAGAGTTATTATAGGACTCAAGGGTAGGGATCCAGTGAGAAGAAAACTTATAATGAGAAGGATGAGAAATAACTATAGCAACATATTTAAGATGCGTCGACTTGAATTAGATGCATCTCTATTCATTTAGATGCATCCCAACTAGTTTCGAAAGTGATTTTGAAGTGAAAACGATGCATAGTAGTACTTGCAACAAATTTGACCCGCAGAAGACGAAAAATACATAGGATTTGTCTAACTTGCTAAAATGCATCTAATATATGTATATGCATCTAATTTTTAGCTAGAAAATATATTAGGATGCATCTAAAAGATTAGAGATGCATCTAATTCAAATCGATGCATCTCTAATGTGCAGTTATAGTTATTTATCATCTTTCTCATTTTAAGGTTTCTTCTTATTTGATCCTGAGTCTAGGACTCAATGTATATCCTAGTGATAGTTATCCTCATTTGTATACGCTATATATGTCGATTGTTATCAATGAGAACAAACAACATTTCTACATCCTTCATGGTATCATACCTAAATCGATCCTCTTTTTAACTTTTTTTCCCCCTTCTAATTTCCATTAACTTTAGGATCATGCATATGCATCAACCTATGGGATTCAGGAATCATCATTATCCGGATCATGTCTGCTTGCTTAAGAAATCCCTTTATGGATTCAAACAAGCTCTGCGAGCTTGGTATCAACGGTTCGCTGATTTTGTTTCTACTATTGGTTTTATACATAGCAAGTGTGATCATTCATTATTTATTTATCGCCATGTTCGTGATATAGCTTATATTTTATTGTATGTTGATGACATAATTCTCACAGCATCATCTCATCATCTACGACAGTGTATCATGTCTCTTATTGCTAATGAATTTGCTATGACAGACCTTGGACCATTGAGTTATTTTTTGGGAATTTCTGTTAACAGACATAAAGATGGCCTTTTTCTTTCTCAGCGGGCTTATGCACAGGATATACTTAAGTGTGCAGGCATGTCTACATGCAACCCTGTTGCCACTCCTGTTGATACTAATTCTAAACTGAGCATTTCTTCTGGTTCTCCATATGAAGATTCCACTCATTATAGAAGTCTCGCTGGTGCTCTCCAATATCTAACATTTACCAGACCCGATATATCATATGCGGTGCAACAGGTTTGTTTACATATGCATGATCCTAAAGTTGATCATATGAATGCTCTCAAGAGGATTTTACATTACATTCGTGGCACTCTTAACTACGGTTTACATCTTTACCCTTCAAAAGTTACTAAACTTGTATCCTACACGGAACGTCGACATTATATTCAAACTATGCTAACAACCGGTTAAGTTAAAAAAGCAAGGGTTATTGTATGATGAATAAGTATATGACCAAGACTATTTATCATCTAATTACCCACGCATGGTTGATATATCCATTGGCTTACTTATAAACCATTATAATAATTGTTCATTTCCCTATGTGGGACAAACACAAAGCCAAAACTCGTTACCTTCTTTATTTTTTTAGTTAAGCACCCGAGTTTTTAATCACGGTTTGAATATTCTGTTAAAAACTACATGAGTATTAAACATGATTTGATTTTGATAACTGCATATACCTGAAAATAAAAATTGAAATCGAACCGTGATAAGAGGATCTTTCCGGTTTCAGTTTCTTGGTTATCGTTTTTTGCGATTTCAAATTGACCAGGTCGGTTCGGTTTGTCGTTTTTTACAGATTTTTTAGGCACTTCTTTTTATAAAGTTTAACTTTATATAAATCAAATAGGTATTGTGAATTAGAGGTGCAAGTTTGAAACCGTTTTTTTTTTAAACCGAAAAAAAACCGCAACCGGTTTTCTAAAAAACCGGTTTTTAAAAAACCGGACCGGTTTTGTAAAACCGAACCGGTTAGACCGGTTTTGGGTTTTTACCCCATACCGGTTTTTTACCGGTTTCAAATAACAAACACACCCTTAGTAGTTTGAACGTGCGAATACTTTTTTATTCTTTTCAAAAAAAAAATAAATAAATAAATAAATAAATAAATAAAAATAAACTATTCAAGCAGGCCATTTACGAGAGAATAATACACAATATAACAAGCTGAGCCCATAGAGCAAAACTATATAAACCGTAAATAAACCCTAAGTTTTCTCTGTACGACGATTTTTTGTTCCTCCTAATTTCATAATCCATTTACGTTCCCTTTTCTTTTCTTCTTAGAGGCTAGGGAGTGGTAACGCAAGTTAGGCGTTATTGTCTAGTTGGCATGGTTTCAACGCCGTTTCCACGTTATATCCCCATTTCCTAGTCTCGTGCGTACGTTAGTCCGGCGTTTCAAGTTACGTTATTATAGTAACGTGCGTTGAGATATATAGACAGAATTGCAAAAACACCCCTTGGACTTGCAACGGCTATAATTCAACGATGTGTGTGTTTAAGTGTGTGGGTTTGCGTTTGTTGTTTGCGGGTTTACGTTTGTGTATGTGTTTATTGTTTAAGTGAGTGTGTGTGTGTGTGTGTGTGTGAACGATGAAGAAGCAGATAACTCTTTATTTCTTATTTTTTATTTATTTAATTTTTTTTTCAACAATGAAGAAGAAGATGCAAATGAAGAAGAAGAAAGCGTGTGTGGTTTGCAGTGAACGTGGACCAAAAAGACTTTAAGTTTTTTTTTTCTTTTTTTTTTTTATTTATTTAATGGGTTAATGCTTCAAATGGGCGTGAACGAAAATTGTAATTTTTTTTAATGGGTTAAGGCTTCAAAATGGGCCTAAACGAAAATTGTAATTTTTTTTAATTTCGTATTTAATTGTAATGTTTTTTTCTTCCGTATTTTAATGTTTAGTTTTTATAAATAAAGTGTTTGAATGTTTAATAAATGAAATTGTCGAGTTGAAACAAACACACCCTTAGTAGTTTGAACGTGCGAATACTTTTTTATTCTTTTCAAAAAAAATAAAAAAAAATAAAAAAAAATAAAAAAAAAAAAATCTCGCAAAAATAAAAAATAAAAATAAACTATTCAAGCAGGCCATTTACGAGAGAATAATACACAATATAACAAGCTGAGCCCATAGAGCAAAACTATATAAACCGTAAATAAACCCTAAGTTTTCTCTGTACGACGATTTTTTGTTCCTCCTAATTTCATAATCCATTTACGTACCCTTTTATTTTCTTCTTAGAGGCTAGGGAGTGGTAACGCAAGTTAGGCGTTATTGTCTAGTTGGCATGGTTTCAACGCCGTTTCCACGTTATATCCCCATTTCCTAGTCTCGTGCGTACGTTGGTCCGGCGTTTCAAGTTACGTTATTATAGTAACGTGCGTTGAGATATATAGACAGAATTGCAAAAACACCCCTTGGACTTGCAACGGCTATAATTCAACGATGTGTGTGTTTAAGTGTGTGGGTTTGTGTTTGTTGTTTGCGGGTTTACGTTTGTGTATGTGTTTATTGTTTAAGTGAGTGTGTGTGTGTGTGTGTGTGTGAACGATGAAGAAGCAGATAACTCTTTATTTCTTATTTTTTATTTATTTAATTTTTTTTTCAACAATGAAGAAGAAGATGCAAATGAAGAAGAAGAAAGCGTGTGTGGTTTGCAGTGAACGTGGGAGTATGGATCTAATGAGAAGAATTATTTAAATGAGAAGAGTGAGAAAAAATTGTGGCCACATATTTTAAATAAGGAAAGAGAAATAATAAGGAGATGCATCTATTTTTGTGGGTGCATCTAATATTTGTGGTTGTGGTTTCTTCTTATTCTTCTCATCTTAATTATATTTCTCATTTGATCCTTAACCAAAAAGACTCTTTAAGTTTTTTTTTTTTCTTTTTTTTTTATTTATTTAATGGGTTAATGCTTCAAATGGGCGTGAACGAAAATTGTAATTTTTTTTAATGGGTTAAGGCTTCAAAATGGGCCTAAACGAAAATTGTAATTTTTTTTAATTTCGTATTTAATTGTAATGTTTTTTTCTTCCGTATTTTAATGTTTAGTTTTTATAAATAAAGTGTTTGAATGTTTAATAAATGAAATTGTCGATGNCCACCAAAGGAGAAATTTGGAGCTTTCACTTCTCTTAATCTAATATTTCATTTTTCTCTTCACTTTCTCTCTCTAGGAAAGCCTCCTAACTTCTTTCTCTCTCTAAACTCTCTTGTTAACTCGAACCATACATATTGTTCTTTGTTTGATTTAATAACCCAAAAAAAAAAAAACCAATCTCTTACAATTGGTATCAAGAGCCTAAGTTTGATCTTTGGGATTGTGTGTGCTCGGTTTTTTAGGATTGGTTTTGTGTTTTGTTTATAGTTCAAATAATTTTTTGAATAAATACCCTTGTTTGATCTAGTTTGTGGTTTGTATTGTGATATGGTTGTACTTTCATGAGTATGATTGTCATACGAGCTTAGTTTTGTGTTCGATTACTAGTATTTTTCTAGCATGTTTTTGGTCAATCTAATTTACAAATGTGACAGCTTATAATAATATTTTTGTTATTACTTAGGGTTTACACTCTAGACTTCTTTAGTGAACATATTTAATGTGACAAGTTCAAGATATATCGGAAAATGACGATTCTGATGAGACATGCACCAATGGTAACTAGAACTATCTATACCGAAAAAATTTGTGTTAAGTTGCGTGATCAATCAAATATACATTTGATCTTTAAGTTAAAGAGAAAGAATATATTTGAAGTCCTTATCTTGTTTTTAATTTTTGCTGAAAATATTAGCATACTTTGATGTTCATAACTAATTTCTAGATTACATTTTGTGTTCAACAAGTTTTATAACCTTCTTTAGGCAAAAACTCTAAAAATGTTATTATAAGTATGTTCAAATCCTGATTGAAACATGTCTTATGTGAAATAGAGGTAGTTTAAACGTGTGAACAACTTTTTATTCTTTTAAAAAGAAAATAAAGATGCTTGTCCAAAGAAAAAGAAAAGAAAATGTCCAAGTAGCCCATTTACCAGTGGTGAGAAAAAAACCGAAAAGACCGAATAAACCGAAAACCGAAACCGAACCGAACCAAACTAATAACCGAACCGAACCGAACTACTAATTTGGTTTTTGGTTTAGATATGGGTTTGGCAGTCTGAACTGAAAACCGAATTCACATAAATATATATATTTTTTATATATTTATATTTTATATATATATATATATATATATATATATATATATATATATATATATATATATATATATACAAACACTATTAATATGTTATTTTAATATAAAAAAACACTTTTTATGTTTGAAATATTTTTTTTTTTTCTAATTATCTATGCAATTATTAATTTTTTTAAAATAAATAGTGATATTCGGGTCAACCTAATATAGTGATGCATAATGGATTAAAAGTAATTGGGCACTTTGAAACTTGGGCTTGACAATAGCTCCAAGTAAGTTGAATCATATAATACGCAAATAAAAAAAGTAAAAAACCAACAAACTAATTTATCGCTCCAAGATTGAAGTTCTGTTTGAGTTGAAGATTCAATCGTGAATTTAAGGTACGAAAATATATACTGTTTGCATAACACGGGTTAAGTTCTTCCATGGTCGAGTAATGGTGGTTAGACCAAGATCTTTTTTAAGTCCTGGAATATAGAAATAACATATCTAAAGAGATTAGGGTTTCAAGTTAAGAACAGTAAACATGTGTGCTTAAGTGTACTAGCATGCTTGTGACCACTTGTATTTGTGTGCAGGCGTGCAACAACCATAGTTGAACATTATTAATAAGATTTAGTATGTGCTAAATGTAAACGGTTTCACTTAACTGAAGTCTGAAACTCTTGCTTATGCATGTTTAAAGTGTTTTACAGGTTCATGGGTGTCGAATGGGTTGAACTGCTTTAATATTGTTGATTTGTATGCTTCAGTGATGTATCTTATGTGTTGATCTGTGTAACGAGTTCAACCCATCTGCTGCATATCATTTGTGACACAGTGTTTATATTAAACACACGTTCACTAAAACTAAACACAATGTTGAATGGTTAGAACGGTTGCAATTTTTTTATTGATGCTAATTTATTTTGTTTTTAGCAATATGAAGCTTGCTATATATATGCTGATTTTGTGGCTTTAATGCTGATTTGTTTTGTTTGATGCTGAATTGTGTATTTTTTTCATGTTAACTGGATTGGAAACATGTTGATTGTTGAGTGGTTCATACCAGGAAAGTTAAAAATATTTTAACTTCTCTAATGGTTTAGACGCGAGGGTAGAAGTGACAAAATGGGTGGGTTGCTTAATGACTTGAAAACATTTTTAGTACTTGTTGGGTGAATTACAGTTCGATTCAGAAGCTCTTTGCATTATTGTTTTCTGTTTTCCAACTAAAATGTGAAATTTATGGTGTTTGAAATGATTAGCATATTCTGATTATCATATTGATCGCAAGTTTATTGTTTGTGCTCAACGAATTTAGGTTCTAAAACCGTATTTGAAAGTTTTGCGTGCCATACAATGTTTGTGTATAATTATCTCATGGAATTGAAAAAATGTTTCAGTCGAATTATGGCAGATTTTCTATGTGAAGAGTTGATTGATGAAATTCTTGGAAAATTACCACCCAGATCACTCCTCCGATTTAGAACTCTCTCCAAATCATGGTGTTCTCGTATCTCTAGCCCCAGTTTCATCCGCAAGCACGCTCTTCAATCCACTATGAAACCTTTGCAAGAAGTACTTGTTAGACAACGGATTCATTACAAATATGAAGATATGGTATTTTTATATAGGTTACATCCAGAAGACGAATACATGAGGATAGAATCAGTCAAGTTCCCGGTCAGCAATTGTCATATTGTTGGTTCATGTAATGGAATCATATTTCTATATAAGAAAAAAGACCAATATGCAACTACTCTATGGAACCCTTCTATTAGGCGTAAACTAACTATTCCCAGTCATCCTTTGGGAGACTTTACTCTAGCATATGGGTTTGGTTTTGACCCACTCGCTGATGATTATAAAATTGTGAGCATCTCATTTGAAGGGGTACAAACTTCGTTTCTATACTCCATGAAGGCAAATGTTTGGAGTAATATTGGTCCCCCTAGTACTTCGTTTGATATGGTGAAGTCATATGCGTGTTTTGTCAATGGAACATTGCATTGGGTGGTCAAATCTAAATCAAGTGACACGGGCCATAGTTATATACTCACATTCGATCTGAGTACTCATGTCTTTGGCATGATTTCGTTGCCAAAACCTACTTGGATAGCCAACGAGCTAACAATCATCAAAGGTTATCTAGCTGTGATTTCGAGTGATAGTGAAAGTTGTGATACCTGGGTGTGGTTGAGGAGAGAGTATAATCATGTTCCATCATGGTGTGAAGCTTTCAATTTGACAAATCCTCTATCGCAAGGAGTACATAGTGTTTTCCAAGTAAATAATTACGTTGACGATTTTGAATCTTATAATCGTGAGACAGGGATACGCTCCACACTCGAGAGTTATTCAGATTATTCTTACAAGCTTGACATGGATATGTGTGTCGAAAGCCTTGAATTGTTAAACAACGAGGCGTGTTAGAAATGACGATTGCATGTAATAGCGATAAACACTATATTCATTCTAGGCGTACGTGCTCGTAGCACTAAATTATGATGTTTTAGCTACCTTGTTAATAACAATATTAGATGGGGGACATTATTCAACCTTTTAACTGTGAGAAAAAAAACTTTGTGATTTTAAAGCAAAGCTATAACCCTTAGCAGCCAATGTGGTTGTTGCTAATGTGGACACTCGTCGAAACAATGAAGACCGGAACAATGGGTTAATGGGAACCTTTGTACTTGTGTTTTATAAATCAAAAGAAAGACTCATTGGACCTTTCTACACTTAATTATTTCTTTCTCTGCTCTATCTTCAAGTTGTTTGGGAGTAAGTTAAGCCTATATGCGACCTCACCGATTCTCATTATTTTTACATCACATTGAAAATGCACACTCAAACACCTTGTTATATCCATGGTATTTATATATACGTATATATTTCACTGAAGTCCAGTGGGTTTGGTGATAAGAAGATACACTTTCACAAAATGTTAGTAATTTTTCTCTTCAATATATGTATCTAACAATGAATGGGTCAATACGGGTAATGTATGCTTTATAATGGGTCAAAAAAGTTGTTGAAGTTACGCTAAACCTCATAAATCATGTTATTTATGATTGGATTAGTTTAGTCTCACAAACATATTTCATATACTCATACACCAACATTTTATTCAAAAAGAATTAGCAATAGTAGTCATCGCATCAGCACTAGTTGCTGATGAATCTCTACAAGTTCAGATTTAACAAACCCCAAACAGCAGGCAGGCATGGAAGAATTACTGTGGGAAGGTAACGCATGAATGTAGGAATTTGAGGCCATGTAGTATTAGCTCGAGGTCTCCAGTATTTTACCAACCCCAAACTTCAACTTGACCAGCGACGTCATTTGTTGGCCAAGGCTTTTACTAAAAAGCCTTGCACCCGTGGTTTAGATGGTACCAAGCTTCAAGCATTTGTCCTGAACAAGGATCTTGCCGACTCAAGTGAAACCATGGTCGGAAATCTGAACCTTGAAGCGATACATCATTAGAGATTTACCAGCAACTAGTGCTAATGACTACTAATGTTGCTAATATAAAGTATAACTTTTTGTTGGACCCTACCCGCTTCTATATATACCAAGATAAGACCATTTTTTTTACCTGTTTCTGGTCTAATTTGCCAAAGATAACAATTGACTAAAACAGTTCAACAACAATACAAAACTAGACTAGTTATTGACTGAAACAATGCCTTCTAAAAGAGCATATCAAAATCAATCACAGAACATATGTTGCACATTGTATTGAACTATTCATTAAATTCACCATAAAACTTCAAAATCTATGTCCTTAGGCAAAGTCTAAATCTCTATGTCCATTAGACCATTACTAACAATTTCTGCATCGAAGTCCAACTGTACTAGGCGGAAAAAAATATACGAGAAAACTGGAAACTTTATATCAATCAAAAGAATACAACCCTCAAAATCATTGTTAAGAAATTACTCAACCAATTAGATGACAAAATCATAAGATACTACTATTCACTAGTCAATAACAAGAAACAAAAATTTCAAAACCTTTTATTTTTCCGCTGATATACCACAAAACCCTTGCTAGAGGAGGTGTCATCATCATGATCCGTATCCCTCTTTCGTTTAGCATTCACTTGACCATCATCTTTTATCGAATCCATCTCAGTTCCAAGCACTTTATCATTTTCTTCAATCCTCCCTGAATCAGCAGCCTCTTCCATTGGTTTCTCACCGTAAAAATTTTCAAGATCATCAACTTGTACATTAACATCTTTTCCACTACAGGCATTTGGATCGTTATCCCAACATTGTTTCTCAACTTCCCCTGCCGAAAAACCAAATTGGATCTTTTGTTGACGTTTCCTTAGAATCGCAGAGGCTAAGACATCTTCAACCGGACCGCTAGATCCAACATTTTCCCCTGTGTTTTTTGTTGCATTAACATTTCTTGGTACTTCATTCACGACAGCTGCGTTATTCGCCTGAATATTCACTTCATTCCCAACCCCACTAACATTCATTTGATTTCCAACGCCATCAAGATTCACAACTACATTATCAAGAACAGTGTCATTCACAACCGTCGTGCCTTCATTCATAACACCTTCAACATTAACTTGATTGCCAGCACCATCAATGTCTTCATTCCCCGACGCTCCTATCATACCACCATCAACATTCACCGGATCATCTAACGGGTATACGGGGTTCAAGTCCCCCGGTGGTAAATTTTGTAGCGGAGACACGTCTAACCAAACTCCATGCTCATTCCGAACCATCACTACATTCCCGAATGAATCATAACGAATCCCAGCATCATAATCCTCATCATATTGCCAATTTCCACCATCAGAATCCATTTTTTGACCACTCAATTAACAATGAAAATTGAATATCAAGAAGTCAATAACTACTGAATTGTAACAAATTTTGAAGATGATCAGTTTAAGCGGGAAGTGTCAAGTGTTTGTTGTTAAACTTTCTTGATATATATAAAAATATTTATTGAGATTCCACGTCAGCTTTAAATTTTGAAAGTTTGTTATATTGCATGAGACTAATTAATTAATGAAAGCGTTCAAATAATATTTAAACAAGTTTGTTACTGTATAATCTTTTATATAATAAAAGAATTACATCATTTTGAAGTTTTTTTGACAGAACAATCTTAGTGAAAAAACAATTGGACCAATAGGAATCCTCAATTTTGACACATAGGCGAAATCGAGCAATATGATTGGCCAATAAAAAGTCAAAATTGAATTGATTTTGGTCAAACTTTAATAAATTTGGTGGAGAATTTGATTGAGAAAAAAAGCACATAAAAATATAGGTGTCAAATTTATGAAAATAAAAACTTAAAAAAAGATGGGGTAATTAATAAAACATTAGTGGTTGAATTTTAATTTTAAATATATTATATGGAGTTAAGTGTAAAATTATAAATCTCCATGTTTTTTGATAATTTTAGTTAATAAACAAATAACCCCTTACACTTTATACCCCCTACACTTTATAATATGAACTTTGTTTACAATTACATGAGTATTAGTATTGGTTTGAGACTTTCATCCATTAAACTTACAAAATTTTATAAATGTACGAATTACTTTTAATATACGTTAAATACTTTTAAAATAAATATTAGTTTAAACCTTCATCTATTAAAATATCTTTTTACTATTTACGTTAAATATAAATAAGAACTCATGTCATCCTATTTAAAAGTTTAATATATACGTACACGGGTTTGAATATTAAATACAGTTAAATTAATATTAACGGTAATATAAATATCAAATTGTAAGTACGAGTATATGAAAATAAATATACGCGATTGTACTTATAACGACTCATGTAATTATTATTTATTATTTAAAGTTTATATACGTATTTTTAAAAAACTTCATAAACGCTCATTATGTATTACTAAACTCACACATTTTGTACAACTTGATATTAATAGTTAAAGTTAAACAACAACATCAATCTCAACATTATCATCTATGTCAGCTAAACAAAGTTAAATCTTTCATCAAATAAAATTTTACAAAATATTAATTGATATTAATATATAATGAAAAACTCATGCATACTTATTAGTCGTACTTATATCATAATTTTCACGGGTAAATTCTTATATATCCATATATTAAACAAAAATTTTAAAATAGATTTGATTTATGTCTAATCTCATGTGATCAAAGAACCTTTGGCCCAATAACATTATAAGAAGACACGCTCAAGAATCCAATACAAGGTCGATGCCACGGTTATATTTACAATTTCTACTAACTATTTTTCTTACTTTCGCACATGTTGATGCTCTAGCTTTTTAAAATATACATAAGATTTTCTGTTTTTAAACGATAATACTATATAATAAATTTTTCTGGAAAACCCCGTGCGTGCACGGGTATTATAACTAGTGAATAAATACGAAAATTATATGTATATCCATATAAAATTTACTTTTATATGTATATTTTTATGAGCATTGACATATAATGTATATACATGTGTGATATTTAAATGATCAAATATCTTAAAAATATAAACAATTAAACACTAATTACTATATATTACTTAACCGATGTTTTGCCTGAATACACACATACGATGCACATTATTCTTATATAGTTATATTATATGTATTGTTTTAGTATCTACGATACTTTAAAGTTGGATTAACATTGTAACTAATTTAATTATGAGTAACGTACGTTTTTTGATACACTTTATGGGTGTAATTCTTTATATTTTCGAAGAGTTCGTGTATTTTCATGTTTACTTGATAATGATGGAAAATCCCCGAATTCCTGGGGGGATCCCCGATCCCCATTGGGAATGGGAATGGAAATGTAAAACTATTCTCCGTCAGGAATGGGGCGGGGATGGGGATGTGAGTGGGAAATGGGGAGGGGAAATACGATCCCCTTAATTCTCCGCCCTGTTACCATCCCTATTTGAGAGAAAGGATTTAAAGTGATACAAATAGTTTGTTTCGAGTTTTCAGATTTGAAACAGTATTTATTACCCATAGCTATGGTCTTTTACGATACCAATGGGGGACCTCTTATATTTCTGACAATCCATCTATCCTTTTTGACTTTCGTACAGTAGTCAATGTTATAGCAAAAAAGAAATTGGTTTCTTAGGGTACGTGTACCTTTTTCAAGCTATACATGATTTTATTAACTTTCAAATTTAACCTTTTAAATTTAATAACAATATATAAACTTCAAATCTAATACTGTATTTAACTCATTTATAAACAAACAACACTTTACATTTTTTCTCTCTTACATAAAATCAAAATCCTAATCTAAATCCAAATTCCAATCTAAACCCATCTACAAACCAAACGGACCTTAATGCTTTTGGGCTGTGCATATACACGGCTAAAAACGTGCCTAGTAACATTAATACAGCAAATGCAACAAAACCTGAAAGAAAGGAACAACTTCCAACCAGCAACGATATGATTTGTAACTTTATGTATGTAAAGACTAACGATGAAGTCTTCTCATTTGTGCCATAAGAAACAAATGTCAAAAATTTATTTTTCTCCCCTTATTTTTAAGGCTAAAAAGAAATGTTATATATTTTATGTTATATCTGTGATTTAGTGGCATCACTTATATTTGGGTTGGCAAAAAAAAGCATCATACTTGCCACTTTTTGTCATTGTATGTAGTGTCATTTTTTTTTGGCACCAACTTTTTTAAATCGTGCCATTGTGTGTACTTTGTGACCATTTTACCCTTACTTTTTTCAAATTTTGAAGTGTAAAATGGTCATTTCACATGGCTAAAAAGTCACAAAGTACACACAATGACACGATTTAAAAAAGTTGGTGCTACAATAAAAAAAAAAAGAACGCTACATACAATGACAAAAAGTGACAAGTATGATGCCTTTTTTTGCCAATAACCCCTTATATTTTCTTAATTGTGATTTAATTGAGTTCAATGACCTTACTCAAATTAAGCTCATAGTCGAGTCATGAGGTGTGGAGTGCAACCAGTTTTCTCACCAAAAGACCTAATTTTTACCAAGATTTAGTGACTCTTCCCGTCAATCGCTTTTAACTGAAAATAACTAACTTTCGGTCGGGTAAATATAACAGACTTGATCTGTTTCAAACAGAACTGATACAACAAATTCTTGTGTATTGCTTTGTTCTCTCGTGCCTTAGAAACAAAGTGTAATTCTCTGAATTATCTAATTGAAGAGATACCCAAGGCATATATGATCGAAATATTTCAATTTAAAAGTAATCTCTATAAAATTAAGAGAATATAAATTGATTGTTTGATTATTACCACTCACACACATACCCAAATACCAACAATATCGGTATAGTCTTAGATGTAGGATTTTCAGCTTGTAAGAGCATACATTTACGGGTGTAGGGGACATAGTATGAGTTGATTCTATTCCATCTTAGATTAAGGGTGCGTTTAGTTTGTAAGTGGGATTGGAGTTGGATTCTGATTTGGGAAATGTTTGAAAGAAATGGAGTTGATATAGGAGAGAGAAAAATAATACTCCATAATTAATTAAAAAAAATATATTTTAAAATTTAGTTAATACAATATTAAAAAAGAATCAATGATGTTGTATTTTTTTTATTAGATTTTTTAGTGTATTGTGAGAGGGTAAATTAATGTGGGACCCATGTTGGTTTTAGATTTGGCAAAAGACACCTCTTTTGCTGGAATGAGTTTTTGGTACAATGGCCCATATTTTTGGAATGTAAGGGCCTGTTTGGTATGTGGGATTTGCTTGGGTTTTGGATTTAATAAATGCAAATCAAATGATTGATTGTGTTTATAGGGTTTAAAATTGGGACTCAACCCCAATGGTCCCACACTTTTCAAAAGTAGGGGAGGGGCGGGGTTTGATAAATATTTATGTTTTTTGTGAGTCCCACTTATAACTCTACTCTCATTTATCTTTATATTTATTTTTAATAATAATATTTTTTATTACAAAAATATTATATAAATAATTAATACTATTAAATATTATTTTCTCTCTTCTACATCATTTACAACTTTACATTTAAATCCAAATCTTAATCTAAACCCATCTACAAACCAAACGGGCCCTAAATTTGTACCAAACAACTATTAATAGGAATGAAATGATTCCTTTAATCCAAAAGTGTCAAACCAAACTGACCCTAATTTTTTAGATTTAAATAAAACGTGCGTGGGCCGGTCAACGTAAAGCGGTTATCGTGTGCAACAAAAGTAGAGCTGGCATAACAGGTTCGACACGACACGAACACGATAAGACACGGATCTGTTAAGCCCTAACACGAACAATANTAACTATGTACGCAAACATGTTATTTAGCTAGTGTTTATTACTTGCACATTTTTTAGACATGTATAAACTTTGTAGATACATTTTGATTTAGTATTTTCTTCGCTTATTCTTTCTTTTATCTCAAAATACATATACGTTTTCGTAATAACACACAATTTAAAGAAGATAACAAGATTTTGATGTTACTGAATACAGTGTCTCAGACTCTCAGTGTCTTAATATAATGCTACATGAAAAAACAAATTCTCAAACCATAAGAGCATCTCCAATACATTGAACTCTTTTAAGTGTAATATAATGCCACATCACCGCCACGTCAACGCATTAATCTTTTATACAAAACACCCACAATGCATTGAACCTAGCCTTATTTATTTAATTTCCACATCATCATATTATTTTTATTCACTAATAATCTACATCCTATATTACACAAATTTGACTACTTAAAACTTATTATATACAAAATCTACGCATTAAAATACTTACTTACACTGTATAAAATTGCATGAAAAAATAACGAAGGAGTAAAACGTTGCCCATTTTGACATTTTATACATCCACAATGTAAAAAATTTTAAGTTATAAAATCTAAGTGGTTCATAAAAATGTATAGGAAACTCTCATTTATATTCTATAGACATATTTTAGAATTGCATGCATTTGCATAGAGAATAAATAAGTAGAAATACATCTTGCATGTTTAGTGTGCTGATGTAGTGTAATGTGTGTCAATAAAAAAAGAATTTCTTCCGTATGTATATCATTTGTTCAGAGAGATGCGAACAATAAATATATGAATGAGGTGGCAACCCACAATGGATTATGAATGCCCTAAATCTAAGTGGTTCATAGTGTCAGTATCGTTCAATGCCACATGGGCCGATTATGGATGCCCTAAATAGTTGTTATGTGCGAGCTCCTAACAAGTTTTAACACAACTCCACAAGGGCTATTTATACATCTAGAAAAAAAATTAATGAATTGCAACTAAAGTTATAAAACAAAATAAATAAATAAATAAACCAACTTAGAATTTAGGGTTCGTTTGGTATGCGGGTTTAGGTGGGGTTGGGTTGAAAGGTAAGCAAAATCCATTGTTTGGTTTTCTCACATCAGTTTTACGCGCGGGTTAAAGTCCAAAATTCGAATCCGATCTAACATGTGGGGTTTTGAGTACTTTTAAGTTTTAACTATTCACAAAATAAAAAATCGTTTAACATTCTTACAGAAAATATCAGCCACAAGCTTTTGTTTTTTAAATATTAGTTTTAATTATTAATTCTTCCATTAATATTAAAATAATCATTTCAAATTAAAATATAATATTTTCTCTCACTTCAAATTCAAACCCTAAACCAAATCTAATTCCAAATCCAATTCCTAATCATAAACCCATCTACGAACCAAACGGGCCCTTAGTTTGACAAAATTGGGAAAACAAGTCGTTGAAAAACTGAAATGTGGCGGGAATTGTTGGGACGGTTTAGATCACGACACGTGTTCCTTAATCACCTTGTAAGTTATCCAACGTCCACAAACCTTTAGTAATGAGACACAACCCCATCACATGTATGTCAACTTATCTTTCTCTCTCCTACACCAAACACATATCAAATGTTCGAAGTAAAAGGACCGCACTCACAACAAAAAACAACCGCACAAAAATAAATTAAAAAAATATAATAACACACACAAACACTTTGAAAGTTTCAGTCCATTAACAGATCAACCAAATGCATCTTGAAAGGGGGACACGTTCCCTTCTGCCTCCGTAACACAGATCAAACAAATGGTTTAGTCCCATCACGTTTAGTCTTAGTTGAAACTTTTGAATATATTTTCGGTTCTTAATTGTTACCATCTCCGATCCAAGTTAAGTTTAAACTTTTTAATAAAAGGAGGAAACCAGTGCACCCATATATCATATATATTTTACGTAACAGCATAAATTTAACTTTGGATTTGGACCGGACAATTATTTGGTTAGGACATAACTTTCACACAATATAGTTAACAAAAAAATATCAGAAGGTTTGTGTTCTAATGTTATCTTACATTAAGGGTGACAATTTCTAACACGACTCGAAACACGACCGAGATTAGCACAAAAATAAATGGGCTAGGTTTGAGGCTAAACAAGTTCGGGTTGGAAATAGGTCGACACGACTTACGTGTTTTATAAATAGGTTAGACTTGGGTTGAAATTCTCAACCAGATTACAATCCGTCAACCTGTTTAAAAATAAATTAAAAATAATATATTAAATATTACTGTAAAAGTTATGTGTTTAATTTTATCGTAATATGACCCCAGCTATTTTGTATCTCTGTCTTATGAGATACATATCTTTTATTGAAATATTGATAATGGTAAATGTAAGGTGGGTATTTGGCTGAAAATTGTGCAAATGCTCATGGATACACTCATGTCAAACACCCCCTTTCCCATTTAGCAATTGCTTTTGTTTTTCTAAAGTCAAATTGCAAATGCAAAATGGGAGTTATGTATACACTCATGCCAAATACCCCCGTTCTAATAGTTTGTGAATTTGCAGACTATCCGAAATTCATCAGTGGAAATGTTAAACTATTTGGTATGCATAGTGGTCTAGTATGTTGCATCAATTTTATTGATGTTAATATAAGTTCACTTTAGCAATTTACAACCAAACATAGATGAGTAACATAAACAACCAAAATTTTATTGATCATACTAGATGTTGACAACCATTAAAATTTTTCCTATCATCTAAACATAGGGTTAGCCAGAACCACTACCTTCCCTATCATCCTTTTTCATTCCTTTCCTTTAGATGTTTAAACACAGCTTCAAGATTTTTAATCATCGTTTCCAAATCATCAACCTTTGATAACCCCATATCCGCAGCCTCTTGCTTCTCCTCCGTAACACCCAAAAGCTCTTCATAATAGTACTTTTGTTCCCTCAGCAAATTCAGAATTTGTTTCTCTTAACTCCTTAGGTATCTTCCTATAGAACCATATTCAGCAATTGGTTCATCGCTAAATCGCTCAAGAACTAAATCAGAGAGAAAATAGTTGTCTAAAACTTTTCCCACTCTTCTTCATCAGACCCAATGTACAAAGCCTCCCCCTTATTATTTTTTGCCATCGTCAGTGGTTTGGTTCGTTGGGATTATGTGTGTTTTAGGGGAAAACAGAGTTGGGATATGCGTGTGTGTGGTTTGGTTCATTTAAATAAGCGGGATAAATATGGAAATGAATAGTCCTCAGGCAATCTCTTCGGTGCCATGTGTTTTAGGTGGCAAAGGTAAGTTAAGACGTTGCAAAATTTGTCCTTGAAAAAAATTGTCCTCGATAATGGCGGGAAATGAAGTGACGATAATACCCTTAGGAGTGGGCCCATGTAACGGGAGAACTAACGCCCGTTAACAAACAGTAAACCTGTGGGCTTTAAAGAGATGTTCTATATAGCAAAAAAACGAAAGCATCAGTGGCTGTTTTGCAACAAAATTCATCTTGGTATAATCTTTTGCGTTTTCGAGAACAATTAAGGACACAATTTACAATTTACCCAAAATGAAAAAATAACTTTAAACCTGTGGGCTTTAAAGAGATGTTCTATATAGCACGTGTTTCGAGAAATGTTGTTTTTGAGGTGTCATGTTATATGGTTATGCTATTAAAAGGATTGTGACATGTAAAATCAAGTATAGAACCGAGTATTGGGTGTTACCATACATGATATACTTATATGCTACACTATGGAGTATATGAAAAAAATAATGCAAATTAACAGAAGAAGCCTGTTAAAGTGGAATGCATAATGGGGTTGGCAATGGACGCCAGAAGGCACATGACGGGATCCTTGTGGCGCGGGAACACCGCCGCCGGCCCCTGGATCACGCACGGAATGGGTCATGCGAGTGAAAGTTTCACGCACGGGATCGAGTGAAAAGTTAACGTTGGATTTTGTCTTTTTTGACCGTTTGGAGCATTTTTGTATGGAAAAAGGAGTAAATTACACTATAAAAACAAAAGGAGTACAAGTTTTTTTTTTGTGCGGAAGTTATTTTTTCTTGTTTAGTTGCGGCAGGTAGCAAAAGGAGGAAGACAACGTTTTGTGTGTTTGAGTATTTAGGGTTAAGATTAGCTAATTGGATTGGGCTTCAGATTGTGTAGTGAAATTGTTGGGTCGATCAAATGCTGGCGTGATATTTCAATTGTCTTGGACTTGTGAATTGGTTGGGCTGCAATGTGACAAACACTATTATGTATTTAATGGAATTTTAGTTTTTTTAATTTTAATGGAATTAAAAAAAAATGAAGTGAGTGAAGGGTGAGTGATCGGATGCCAACAAAAATAAGGGTGAGTGATGTGGCATAAGGGGATTGGTTTGAGAGTGAGTGATGAGAGTGTGGTGCCACAACCGCTGCCAACCCCCTAAGTTTGCTAGAAATGATCTGGACTAACCTTGGTTAAAATATTGATAAATAAAATGAAATCTTTTATCGTCTCTAAATTGCTCAACCCAACCAATGAGCTACTATGTACTATGAAAACTTTGGCTCAAACTACATGTTTAAACTTGTGCTAAAATAAATATTGTTACAATCACAAAAAATTTATAAAAGATTTTTTACACAATGATGTGGTATGTAAATTTGTGATCTTCTTTCACTTACTTTTAAATCATCTCACTTATATTTTAGAGGGTGTTGTTTAGAGGATTTTTTTTCATCATTTTCACGTAATCATTTAATACTCTATTTCTCTTTCTTTCAAATTTTACTTATTTTATTATTATTTAAAAATACTTCTAAAAAGACTAAAACATACATACCCGCTAAACAATAGTACAATACACACAAAATGAACAAAATATTAATTATCTTTCTTGTGAGTGTGTTGTTGTTGCGGGAGTATAATCCCTATCGGGATATTCTTTTTTGTCTTGCCACAAATTTCCGCAGGTTTGGAAATGGGTTTCCCGCAAGGAATGGGTATTCTAGCTAGTGCTTTTCCCGCTGGTGCCCCTGCAATACATCTACAAATTAGCATTACTGCATATCATTGTGTGAAGAGTTTATTTATTTATTTATTTTTTATTTTTATTTTTTTTTTAAATTGTGATTGTAGCATTAATAGATGTAATACACAATAATATTTTTTGTGCATGAGTAAAACATACATTGCATGATTATATCACGTATTTAACTACTGGCTTTCTATTGCCTCTATTAAAAAATTGTTGATTCTCAATCATCGTTGAAGATCATATGGTGGAAAAGCTGGTATTTAAGAGCGTACAACCAATTATAACACGTCTCATTTTGTTCCTCCAATGTCAAATCGTGATCTTCATTAGGTTTAGAAGATAATTACATCATATCGTATTTCAAACATGCGTGCACTCATATGATTGTTTGAAGACAATATCTAATCCTTCTTCTGTGCGAAGGATAATATATCTTTGGGCAATTTCACTTTTTATTTTGTCCACAAATTAATTTCATAGACATAGAGCTATTGGCTATGTTTGGCGACACGTAACAGTAGCAGTAAGCAGTTGGCAGTAGCAGTAAGCTGTAAGCAATAAGCAGTATTTGTTTATTAAAAAACATGTTTGCTAACGTAGCTGTAGCAGTAATTATAAAGTGTAAAATTACAAAAAAAAAAGGTCATATACACATTAAAATAAAATAAATGATTAAACAAATGGGGGTATATATGTAATTTCAGTATATAAACGCTTGGAGCAATTCTGGAAAGCTCATTCAAGAAGCATTTCATTTTGGAGCGGTTAAGATAGTTTCAACCGTTATTAAAGATGTTATCAAACAAGCTTTTCATCTAAATGCTTACCGTTTGTTGCTCCTAAACACTTCCTTAACGCTTTTTGCCAAACATGACCATTGTCATTTTCAACAGTAAATCGAAAAGCAGCACTCCCGAACCAAATGCAATAAGGCACTCTTGGTTTCTTAGAAGTTATATATTTTGAATTTTGTTTGGTAAAATAAAGCAGATAAAACATTTAGATTTTTATTGGTTCTATGTCAATATACTAACACGTAGCACCTTTGAACAAGAAATATTAAGCTCTATGATTTCGTTTAATAATGTGATATTTTTCTAGCTAAAATAAGGTAACGTAGACATGTAGTCATCGATAGATCTATAATACTAGTAGACATATTATGTTACTGTATTAATTAAAAACAGCATTATTAAAAAAGCACTTAAACTCTTTTTCAAGGACACGATAGAAATAGAATATTCTATATGAGCATAATCTAAATATCCTAAAGTCCAAAAGTGAATCGTTCATTGTAGGACACGTATCATTTTTATATCAACTATCGTTATTGAAAGCACATGCGAGCTCCTGATACTTCACCAATAAAATTAAATTATTTACCAGGAATTATGTGTTTTGGTAAAGAGGACTCACTCACAAAATTCGAATAAAAATTTCATTCGGTGACATGTCAGCAGATGATTGTTGCATTTTATGAGAGTTTTTTTCTCATTTCTTTTATTAAACTAATCATTTACTGACACATCAGCAATGAATTTATTATGTGAATTTTGTGAGTAGATAATATATAGCATTTCTCTTTCATAAAAAATCAACTCAATAAAATTACATAGAGTAAAATGTAGATATATGATATTTGTTAAGTGCCGAGTATTATTATAAGGCTTTATCGGGTTATTTTTGCAATAAGTTTTAAAGATCATCCTTTCAAAAGTTGTAAAATTAAACTACCTAAAAATGATATTTGTATATAACTTTGACAATGATAATTTAACAAATTACATATAATTTCGACATTAACAATATAGTCAACTACAAATTATATGTACATCAAGGGGTTTGTATCATTTGTGTCCGTCTGCCCGACTTATAAGCTAATGTAAAATTTTAAAAGCTAATAACTTATTTCTAATATCTATGAGCATAATACAAAAATTGATGCTCAAACTCAAGTTGCAAAATTATTAGCTACAAACAAACTTATTGGTTTTTCAAAATTTTTTACCACAAAATTATAACTTAACATGTGAGTTAACTCACTCAATGTGTTAAAAAACTACTATTTGTTTATACTCACATCACATTAACATTTTGTTTAAATTTTAATCACTACTATCCGAGTACAAAATCCATTTCCACATTATACACATTAACATTTTGTTTAAATTTTAATCACTACTATCCGAGTACAAAATCCAGTTCCACATACTATGATTAATGGGACAAAACATAACCTTTTAACCCTTTGCTTTACGTGTCATGAATGTGTTTTCGAAATGATTTAGCCACCCACTTGACTGACTTTTTATTATTATTATTATTATTATTATTATTATTATTATTATTATTATTATTATTATTATTATTATTATTATTATTATTATTTTTATGTGTATTGTAAGTTATAATTTATTCAAGTTATAAATATTTACATGATTTGTTCAATGGTTACAACTTACAACTACAAATATTTTGTGATTGGTTTATTGACAGAAGTGAAGTTCAGTTTGTAATGATAAGTCCAGTGAATAATTTTAACAAAATACTAAAGTTTTTTTTTTTTTTTTTTTCCCTACTTATTATTATTATTATTATTATTATTATTATTATTATTATTATTATTATTATTTTCTAAATGATACTCGAAAATACAATTTTTTTCTTTTTTTTTTCAGGGTGCGTTTGGTATGCTGCGAGGAATGACAATGAGTTTGAGTTTGATAGTACTGGTGGGTCCCTCAACTATGAAAGATCCAATCCCCCTCAAGAGTTTTATATGGAGTATGAAATATATTAGACTTTCATAGTTATAGTTGTGAGCCCAGACATCCTAAACAAACACAAACTATCACTTTCATAGTGATAGTTTGATTCCCTTAGTAGGAAACCAAACGCACCCTCATTTTCTTTCTTTTTGCAAGACACTTAACTTTTATATAATAAAACAAAACCATAGCATGTACTTTTTCATTTTAAAAAAAAAAGAATTTCTTTATTAGGTAATATTTTAAGTATTATTTTTTTAATTTATAAGTTTTAAATTTATTGCTTTGATATACTATACAAAAAATATAGATAAGATGGAACTAATAAGGATTAAACTTTTTAAATAATTATCTTTAATTATAAAAAACTACAATTAAAAATAAAAAATCAAACAAAACAAAAATTAAATTATTTTTTTAATAAATAAAACTATACCATTCAAAAAAAAAAAAAAAAAAAAAAAAACCGCGCGTGCGCGGGCATTATGGCTAGTTTTATTTAAAACAAACATTATAAATTCCACCTCCCAATAAAAAAAATAAAATAAAGAATAACAGATCCCTATATCTAGGCCCCCTACCATCTTTCTCTCCCCTCCGCGTGTTATCAGATCCCCTGCCACCGTTTCTTCCTCATTTCACACACACACTCAAACACACACACTAACAAAATCTAAGAAAAATGGCGGGAAACGATTGGATAAACAGTTACTTAGAAGCAATCTTGGACGTGGGTCCGACTCTAGGCGATGAACCGAAGTCATCTCTGTTGTTACGTGAACGGGGTCGGTTTAGTCCGACGAGATATTTCGTTGATAATGTTATCGGGTTTGATGAGACTGATCTTCATCGTTCTTGGGTTAAAGTAAGTTTTTTGCAATTTTTTTTTTTTTTTTTTTTTTTTTTTTTTTTTTTTTTTTTTATATATATATTTTTGATCTGTTATGGATATATATATGTTGTTTTCTGAATTTTGTTACGTAGTTTTAACTTTTATAAAGGCATAATCACCTGAAAATTTGTAACTTTTTCTAGTTGTGTGCAACTTTTTTTTCCCAAACTTTTGAATTTGGATCTTTTTGTGTATTTGCTCATGTAAAATGATCATTTTACCCTTTTATTTTGTAACCACTCTGTTGACAACGAAGGGTAAAATGATCATTTTACATGAACAACATACAAAAAAAGTCAGAAAGCAAAAGTTTAGGGTATATAAAAGTTAGATACATTCCTACGTAATTATGAATTTTATAAAAAGGGTTGATTCTGTTTTTTACTAAAAGAACATATGATTTTGTGTATAACCAGGACTATAAATGACCCGGTGTATTTTTCGAATTGGACTAGGCGCATTTCCCAAAAAAAGGAACTTTTTAACGAGAATTAACACTGCGTAGTAAAAAGCTATGGGTGTCAAAAGACCCGGGACCCACCCGTCAATGTTTAGTAATTGATAGATATATGTTGTTGTGAATGGAAATTTTGCTTAGTAGTGTTAAGTTTTTAGAAAACTTTGATTGTTTTTTAAATGCACTCGGTCCTATAAAATTGTGTTCCTAGACTTTTTTAGATTTTCTTAAATGCGCTTGATGAATTTTTCTTCTTGTTCCGTCCTTGTGTGTATGTAGTGACACCCGGATGACATTTTGCTTAGTTTTTTAGAGAAGGCAACGAAAGACATTTCGTTTAGTAGTGTTAATTTTATAAAGAATCTCGATTTTTTTCTAGTAACCGCTTAATTAGTGTAATACGTGACCAGTAAACGTAATTTATATTAAACTAAATCGTTTAAAAATTTTGTGCAAACGGTCGCTATTAGTCCTGGTTCCGTCACTGTATTTGTATGTTCGTGAAAAAATGATAGATATATGGTTTTGTGTATGTATAGGCGCAGGCGACAAGGAGTCCACAAGAGAGGAATACAAGATTGGAGAATATGTGTTGGAGGATCTGGAATTTGGCTAGGCAGAAAAAACAGGTATTTTTCTCTAAAAATTTATTATGATTTGTTATTTGTTTTTGGATTTTATATTTATGAAAAATGTGGTTTTCTGAAGTTTTGGCTAGTTTTTGCTTAAATTTAGTTTTATTTAGTAAGTTGCTGTGTATTTTTGAATGGAGATCATTACTAAATGTTTCATTTTTTGGTAATTTTAGAATGTTATATTGATTTTGGAGAAAATTGTTGTTTTTCGAAATAGAGGGTGATTATGGCGAGTAATTTGAATGAAAATTATTGCTATTCTTTTGAGGTTTTGGTAACTTTAGGATTTTGTAGTAAGTTGGTCTTCAGTGTTAATGAATTCTTTTATTGAATTTTGGCAATTTGTGCTTAATTTTAGGTTGGTGATTGATTTTTTACTTGGCTTTTATAGTAAGTAGGTGATTGATTTGAATAAAATTTATTGCTTCTATTTTTAGTGATCTTCGATTTGTTAGATGTAACTTGGTGATAAATTTGAATGTCACATTATATTTTTTTTATTGTAATTCTGCTTTTTATGCTATGGTGTCGATTAATTAGAAGGAAAAATATATGCTTAATAAATGAAAAACTTATGAACAAATTTTGGTCAATGGTATTGCTTAAAATACTTTGTAGGACAATCAGTGTAGATTGATGGAAATAAGTAGATTTTACTTCGAAGGCTAGTTTATGAAAAAACTATGAACAAATTGTGATTTATGATGTTTTTATACAAATGGGAGTTGTATTGGGACTTCTCTGTATATTGAGTTGATGAATTGTTTTTACCTTAAGTGGAAAAAAAGTTTAATTAAAAAGATACCCTTAATGAAAACTGAGATTTGAAGTATGAAGTGACGATGTTATTGTCTGTGTGCGTTCAAAGATGGTATCTTTAAAGATTTCATATGGTAGTAAGATAGAGTGATGGATTATCAATGTCGCTGTCATACATCATTATCGTCATCTAGTATAAGTGTGTAGATGCTATAGAGATGTAATGCTTATGCTATCACAATTACCTTTGTTAACGTTGTTAGTATTTTGTTAGCTTGAGGGTGAGGAAGCACAAAGACTGACCAAACGCCGCCTTGAGCGTGAACGGGGTCGTAGGGAAGCTGTGGCTGATATGTCAGAAGACTTGTCGGAGGGGGAGAAAGGGGATATGGTCAGTGATGTTTCTGCCCATGGTGATAGCCAAAAAGGTCGTTTGCCTAGAATCAGCTCTACGGATGCAATGGAGGCCTGGGCTAATCAACAGAAAGGGAAAAAGTCGTATCTGGTATTGATAAGGTATGATAGCTTTTTTTTTTTTTTTTTTTTTTTTTTTAACATCATCAAGTAAAATTCAAGCAATCATACTGATCAGAAGTTAGGAGAAAAATATTAGGGCTAGAACGTTACGGAGTGATCATGAATGTTATTATCTTTCTGTTGTTTAGTCTCTTGATGGTGTGTAAATTTGAGCATGCGTTTGACATAGAAAATCACTACTTCTTGTGAAAGAAGTTGTCCTGTTAGAAAAGGTCACACATGTTTGTATAACCACGAAAGTTGATATTTTGAAGTTGAATTTGGAAGTGAGCTGTAAAACATTAATATTGTTATAGTATAGTTACAAGGCATGACGCCATGACGTATATTTTGGAAAATGGGTAACCAATCGAATCTGGCCTTATTTATGCATGCAGTTTTATTGATAAATCACTAAACGACAATTATTAAGGGCGTGTTTGTGCACCTCAAGAATCTACACCTAGTAATTTTTCAGAGCATTGTATTATCAATTGCACACGTCGTTGTAATGTTTTAGAAATGCATCTTACTAGCATGGCTGCAAACTTATCAAATATACTATAACTTAACTATGAAGCCTGTATGTAGCTGCGATAGATTTGTAACTACATTACACGCATTAATTATTGAACAAAATTGATCTCAGACAAATGCTTCTTATCTGCACACACTGTCACCCGGTTTGTTTAAAACTTTTTATAAGCTCTTAAAACTTAATTTCTTACAGTCTGCATGGTCTGATACGTGGTGAAAATATGGAGCTGGGACGTGATTCTGATACGGGTGGTCAGGTATGTTCAATTTGAGTGAATTAAATACTTTAGAAATTGTTTCTTCTAAGTTTTTGTGTAACAGAAAGCAATAATTTTTGTTATCGTTTGTTCTTTTCTCTTGCAGGTTAAGTATGTTGTGGAACTTGCACGGGCTTTAGCTTCGATGCCAGGTGTTTACCGAGTTGACTTACTGACTAGACAAGTGGCATCTCCTGAGGTAGACTATGGCTATGGTGAACCAAATGAAATGCTTTCACCACATAATTCAGATGGTGATGTTTTAACTGAAGAAATAGGCGAAAGTAGTGGTGCATACATCATCCGTATTCCATTTGGTCCAAAAGACAAATATATTCCTAAAGAGTCACTATGGCCTCACATTCCTGAATTCGTTGATGGGGCACTTAGCCACATAATACAAATGTCCAAAGTTTTGGGTGAGCAAGTTGGTGGAGGTCGCCCTGTTTGGCCCGCTGCTATCCATGGTCATTATGCGGATGCTGGTGACTCAGCTGCTCTTCTTTCTGGTGCCCTGAATGTACCCATGCTTTTTACGGGTCACTCTCTAGGGAGAGACAAGTTGGAACAACTTTTAAGACAAGGGAGATTATCTAAAGATGAAATTAATGATACATACAAGATAATGCGTAGGATAGAGGCTGAAGAGTTGACCCTTGATGCTTCTGAGGTTGTCATAACCAGCACCAGACAAGAAATAGAGGAACAATGGCGGTTGTATAATGGGTTTGACCCTGTTCTAGAACGCAAACTTCGGGCTAGAATCAGGCGCAACGTGAGTTGTTATGGAAGGTTCATGCCTCGCATGGTTGTAAGTTCCAAAACATTATTCTCTTTGTCTGTGGTAAAAGTAGCAAAATCGGTGGTTTAAGTTATGCGTCAGGGTTTGAGTCAAAATGGGTAGTTTTGGTATGGTCGGGTCATGTTGACACCGAACACTTCTTTCAAACATTTTGAACTTTGTAAAATTTTTTTAGAGATAGAACATCTCCCAATTTGAGCCATTTATAAGTAAGTGGGTCGAAATGACCATTTCTACTATGTGGTTTAAGTAATTGCATTTCTTGTGTCGGTTATGTAAACTGATCACTCTCTCTATAATTATAATGCTACGTGAGCAGAATTATTCACTGTAATTACTGGCAGGTAATTCCTCCCGGGATGGAGTTCAATCATATTATTCCACATGATGGTGATATGGATGGTGAATCAGAGGGAACAGAAGATCGCCAGGCTTCTCCAGACCCACCTATTTGGGCAGAGGTTCGCTGTTTGCGTTCACTTATTTGGTCCGTGTTTCCATTATATTTGGGAATGTAAACTCGTAACATTCTTAACATTTTTTTCATCCAGATAATGCGCTTCTTTACCAACCCACGCAAGCCGATGATACTTGCACTTGCTAGGCCAGACCCCAAAAAGAACCTTACAACTTTAGTCAAAGCATTTGGGGAGTGTCGTCCATTACGGGAGCTTGCCAACCTTGTATGTCTGAACTTTTTAATATGGGTTTTCTTTGGAAAGTACTTTCGATATTTTTCTTATTTCGGGTTTAACTTTCACTTGTATATTTCAGACATTGATAATGGGTAACCGAGATAACATTGATGAGATGTCAAGCACCAGTGCTTCCATGCTTCTATCAATCATTAAGATGATTGATAAGTATGATCTTTATGGTCAAGTGGCATATCCTAAACATCATAAGCAGAGTGAGGTTCCTGACATCTACAGTTTAGCAGCAAGGACTAAGGTAATATCAAAAAGATATATAATCATCTTTGCTCTAAATATACATCGAGATATATAAATTTTGTATTATTTCATTTGGCAGGGTGTTTTCATCAATCCGGCTTTTATAGAGCCATTTGGGCTCACTTTGATTGAGGTATCTTTCGATACTTTTAGCAGTTGAGTTATTAAATTGTTAATTGTTATACACTTGTACTATTAGCATATTCGTATTAAATCTTTATTGAACAGGCTGCAGCTCATGGGCTACCAATGGTTGCCACAAAGAATGGAGGTCCTGTAGATATACATCGTGTAAGTTGCATGTGTTTCATCAATTGGTTTTTTGCTAGTTAATCAAACAATCTGAAAATTGACCACGTTTACCATTGCAGGTACTTGACAATGGTTTACTTGTTGATCCCCATGATCCACAGTCTGTTGCCGATGCCTTGTTAAAGCTAGTGGCAGATAAGCAACTTTGGGCAAAATGCAGGTCAAATGGGTTGAGAAACATTCACTTATTCTCGTGGACAGAACATTGCAAGACTTATCTTTCGCGAATAGCAAGTTGTAAACCAAGGTATCCGGGGTGGCTAAAAAATGATGATGATGATGCTGATGATGATGATAATTCAGAACCCGAATCACCAAGTGATTCTTTAAATATGCAAGATATATCGCTAAATTTGAAGTTTTCAATGGATGGTGTTGACTCTGAAGATCGGAAGAGTAAAATAGAGAATGCTGTTATGGCGCATTCGAAGGGTAATACTGCTAAAGGTGCACAGAGGACCATATCTGTAGAAAAATCCGACCAAGCTAAGTTCCCTGCAATTAGGAGGAGAAAACATATATTTGTAGTTGCTATAGACGCTGATAATGCTGAACAACTTTCCGAAAATGTTAAAAAGGTATTTGACGCTGTTGACAAGGAGAAAAACGAGGGATCAATTGGATTTATATTAGCGACGTCATTACAGATGGCGGAAGTTCATTCGTTTTTGGTCTCAAAAGGGCTAAATCCTTCTGATTTTGATGCTTTCATCTGCAATAGTGGTGCTGATCTTTACTACACATCTTCACATTCCGAAGAGAATCCTTTTGTATCTGATCTTTATTATCATTCTCATATTGAATACCGATGGGGCGGTGAAGGGCTCAGGAAGACCTTGGTTAGGTGGGCTTCTTCTATTATCGATAAAAAGGCTGAGAATAAAAACGAAGCACATGTTATTACAGAAGATGAAGAGGTTACAACAGACTATTGTTATGCTTTTAATGTTCGCAACCCAGCACTGGTAAGTATGATATCGTTGATTTTTGTCCATAACATCCAATGTTTATAGTAACACACTTAATTAGACATGGCATGATGGGTGTCGGGAATGGGTAAAACGGGTCAACTTGAAACACATCACATATTAGTAGTGGGTTGATACAAGTGGGGCAGGTTGACCCACATGCATATTTTTTTCCTTTGTTAATTATTTTTTATTTTTTTAAGATAAATGGTTAATGCCTTAATTATGCTTACAGAAACAATATTGTTACAGTAATGATTAGAAATGGAGACTAGGTGACTATCAAATCGTCTTCCTCTTAGCCAAATATTTTGGTTATGACCCGTTTGAGATAACACGCAGCCCAAGTTGACACGTTCATAAGTAAATGGGTTGAATTGCTATATCTATGGTTTACTACTTTACTATTACTACATGGGCTTTATAAACCAACATAGGATGTTATTCTGCACAATTATCCAGGTTTATCATTAAACTCATACTTATTATTTCATTTTAATTGTGGTAGGTTCCTCCTGCTAAGGAAGTTAGGAAAATGATGAGAATCCAAGCTCTCCGTTGTCATGTTATTTACTGCCAAAATGGAAGGAAGATCAATGTCATTCCAGTATTGGCGTCTCGTTCCCAAGCCCTCAGGTGCTTATCTGTTCTATACATTTTTTTATTTCTCTATATATGGTTTTATAATAATCTAATCAGTCCATGCAATAAATATCACACCTGTTTTAGAACCACTGCCAGTCTTAGTTTTTGGATTATTTGTGCATCTCTAGTAGGTTTGCACCCCACCACCATGCTGATTGAATCAAAGCCATACAAATTGAAAGCAGAATTTTCCAATTCAAATATATATTTGTATCTAGAGTTACGTGTTTGCCTACTATCATCAATAAAATCTTTTAATGCTCTTCGTTATGGACCATTTTCAAAGATTTCCTTATTTTGCCATTATCGAAGGGTATATTAGACATCTGATGAATAATTGAACGATTTGTAAAACTATTTGACAATCAAATATTGCTAGTCTCACGAGACAGGGTGTATCTATATTTTGGTTATGGACAAAGTTTTTGATGCCAATGTATTTGGAAACTTATATTTCTCTCGTCTTCTAGATATCTAACCGCTGTCATGTCTGCTTAGATGACCATTGTTACCATTCAATCACTTTTGCTGGTTAATCAGCTTATAGGGCAGTTATCTTATAACAGTTGGCCCTGAAACTAACTGTTTTTCGCACTCTTCATCTTTGTAAAATAGAATATTGAAAAAGAAACAAAACACCACTCTTGATAGTGAGTGTTTCTTCACAGAAAATGTGAAACGAGTCCTTTTTGCATTTATATCTCAGTTAACTTGTAATAGTGAGTCTTTTTTGCATTTATGTCTACAGAATTTGTCCATCAATCTTGAAAGCTATACATTTCATGCATTTCACAATTATGTAGTTTCAATAAAAAGCCACTGAGTGATGTTTCAGAAAGTAATTTATTCAAAGTAAAATTTTTACACCGGTATATCGAATATTAAGGTGAAAATGCTTATCATTTGTGACATAATGTTTTTAGGTACTTGTATCTGCGATGGGGTATGGACTTGTCGAAAGTGGTGGTTTTTGTTGGCGAAAGTGGAGACACTGACTATGAAGGTTTTCTTGGTGGTATTCATAAGTCTGTTATACTGAAGGGGGTTGGTAATTCTAGCAACCATCTTCACGCCAATAGAACGTACCCACTTTCAGACGTATTGCCTACAGAAAGCCCTAATGTAATTCAGACACCACAACAGTTTAGCAGTGGCGACATTCGTGGGTCATTGGGAAAACTTGGAGTTCTCAAAGAATAAAGTGTTGCAATAATGACAATGTTGTGTTTTCCTGTTCTTTTTTCTGCACATCTAATCTTGCCTCGACGTGAATCGAAGTTCATAAATTTACAAAACAACTTATATTGTACAGAAGCTGGAACGCTTTCTTCCGGGGATGGCGAAATCTTGAGCAATAAAGATATAGTGACATGTACTTGATACATTGAAAGTGATGTCTTTGTTTTTTTATTTTTTTCTTTCTGTTACTTCACTTTAATTTTGGAAGTCAAAATTTGATTGTTTGACCTTGAATGAGAAAGTGCATGGTAGAAGGCATGTGTTTTGCAAGATAAGTTTGATGTTTCTTGAGGGTTAACCAACTAGTGGTATAGATTAAAGCCAGATGGTGCAAGATAGGTAATCCATTTTCTACCAACAATTTTGGGTTTTCTTTTCCTTTGGTGATTGACTAATCACAGTTCACACTAAGGCAAAAGGAAATAAAGCTATGTGGTAAATTGGTAATTTTGATACACCAACACAATTGACTAATCACAGTTCAACCAATTGAACATTTTACATGTCGTTCTTGCTTAACTTTAGGAGCTATAGAGAATCCATAGCGTTTTCTCAAGCGTAGCTTAAAGTGACACAAAATATGAAAAGTATTTATGAATTTATATATTATATCATACTTTATATATATCGAATTTATAAAAATTGTTATAAATAAATAATTAAATCAAAAAACTATCCTTGAATGTNTTTCATCGGAGTTAAATTTAAAAAATGCGCTACACCTCGCGCTTTAGCACGCTTTTTTACGCCCCATCTCACACCATGCCTAAAGCCGACGTCTTGGTCTATTGCGTAACGTGAAGGTCACGCCTCGCATCTTAGCAGCGCTTTAACGCTGCCATGACACACCTTTTAAAACCCTGCTTGAATTAATGAACCGGTCTAAAGGGTCAAACATGTTGCAAGTACTTTAAAAAATAGATTGTTTATTATATAAGCAATGTTGAAAAAAACCAATACAAAGGTCGATTAATCGCCGTCTAGGCGTTAATCCAACCATTAACCTTTTCGATTTCTGTAAATGGGTCATCTGCGGTCAACAGTGGTCAAACTTGCCGAAAACCTGCAAATCTTGTCGGAAATACCTAAAAGTCGCCATAAACTTGTTTTAATCACTTATAGTCACTGTCTATACCTATTGCATGCAAGTTGTTTTTTTAGGAAAATTCTTGTTGGAAATGCTTAAACGTCGTTAGAACTTGCCGGAAATGCCAATCCAATTAATCACTAATTAATCCCGCTTAGACCGATTACAGGTTATAAGAGAGACGACTGACCGACTACCGATTCGTGATTTTTGCAACCTTATATAGAATTATTAGGTGAGATACCAAAATGAACATTAAAATGTTTACGATTAACTTAACTCGTTTTAATTATCATGTAATGGTAGTATGTTTTAGCCACAATCTATCGTAACCTTAGGAAACTTTTCCTTGTTGCTTAAAGTTAGGCGTGTGATCATTTATGTCATTTGGGTAACATGATTTTTAGACGTAAAAATAACCTTAATACACAAATTTGCTATAGCTTGTCATGAAACCATGAATTATATAGATATCAATGTCGTCGTGTCACCAATTGAACATTTTACATGTCGTTCATGCTTAACTTTAGGAGATAGTTTTTGTCAAGACAAAGGAAAATCTACTTAAGGAAACATTTTTTTTTATCTTTTTATTTAATAACTTATATTGTACAGAAGCTGGAACATTTTCTTCCGGGGATGGCGAAATCTTGAGCAATAAAGATATAGTGACATGTACTTGATACATTGAAAGTGATGTCTTTGTTTTTTTTTTTTTTTGTTTTTTTGCTTCACTTTAATTTTGGAAGTCAAAATTTGATTGTTTGACCTTGAATGAGAAAGTGCATGATAGAAGGCATGTGTTTTGCAAGATAAGTTTGATGTTTCTTGAGGGTTAACCAACTAGTGGTATAGATTAAAGCCAGATGGTGCAAGATAGGTAATCCATTTTCTACCAACAATTTTGGGTTTTCTTTTCCTTTGGTGATTGACTAATCACAGTTCACACTAAGCTAAAAGGAAATAAAGCTTATGTGGTAAATTGGTATTTTTGATACACCAACACAATTTTGCTGATAATAGTAATGGATTAAAGGGGGTTAAAATGGGTGAATTTTTATAGGGATAATCTTAAATCTACGTAAATTTTACAAAAATAAATCCACACAATGATATGTCATGATAATATATAGTATTATATTTATTTTTGTTTTTTTTTTGAACTTTTTCTCTTATTTGCATCCATAAATTAATAAGCACATCATTGTGTGAATTTTTTTTGTAAAACTTGTGTGGACGTAACATTCCTCTTTTTGTATTATCATACTTTAACTACCGAAATAGATCTAAAGGGTCAAACATGTTGCAAGTACTTTTAAAAACATAGATCGTTTATTATTGAAGCACTGTTGCAAAAAAAGCCTACAAGGCTGATTAATGCGTTAATCGGCCACAAATCATCTCACCTTTTGCAATTGGTCAAACAAATCGGTCAACCGTAGTCAACGGTAATCAAACTTGTCGGAAACCTGCAAATCTAATCTGAAATACCAAAAACTCGTCGTAAACTATTTTTAATATAGTCGCTGTTGCAATTGCCGAAAATGCCAATTCGATTAATCACCGATTAATCTCTCCTACACCGATTACAAACTATAAAAGAATCGACTGTCCGACTACTTACTTACGATTTTTGCAACTTTGTATGTATCTATTAGATGAGATACCAAATCAACATTAAAATGTTTACAATTAGCCTAATTCGTTTCAATTATCATGTAATGGTAGTATGTTTAGCCACAATCTATCGTAACCTTAGGAAACTTTTCCTTGTTGCTTAAAGTTAGGCGTGTGATCATTTATGTCATTTGGGTAACATGTTTTTTAGACGTAAAAATAACCTTAATACACAAGTTCGCTATAGCTTGTCATGAAACCATGAATTATAGATATCAATGTTGTCGTGTCACCAATTGAACATTTTACATGTCGTTCATGCTTAACTTTAGGAGATAGTTTATGTCAAAGACAAAGGAAAATCTACTTAAGGAAAAACATTTTGTATCTTTTTATTGATATATTAGTTATTACGTAATAATAATTAATATATTGTACTATAACCGTTACGTGTAGATATTCAAACCTAAGATTCATAAATTTTAATAAATTCTATCTGACAAGTGCAAGTCCAATAAATCAGCATTAGAATTAGGTCAACTTCTAAACCCAAATAAGCCATCAATTATGTAGTCAACCATTAATGCCCATAAGTAACATCAAATTATGTTTGGCATGTGTTTCTATATCAAGTTTGTTTATTTTTCCTACCTGCATTGATATTATATTTTTGCTAAAGATTTTTACAAAAACATAATTTTACAAGTTGAGAGATGATGGGGTCACTTTATTATAGATTTTTCTTCCTTTGTGCTAACAAAGTGTCATAATCAAGTTTGTTTTATTAAGTGACACTTGATTAAAACCCTACTATGCATTATATGTTCCAAGAAGCTCGAACTAGCAGCCACTCTCAATCAACTTGAGACTCGTTTTAGTCATCTTTGGTGTGCTATTTCGGTTTCGTTGATCGTGGTAAGCTATGAACAATCTAAAGAAACTAAAAATAGTAAACGAACGAGTCGTGTAGTCAAAGGCAGTTGCCGAGTTACATCGATAAATAGACTATAAACCGTTTGACTTCAAATATAACTTCGTCAACATATCAACTTCAACCATAACCTACAAAACTACAACAAAGGTCATTAAAGGAGTTGAAGGAGGTCTTAAGTTTTGGAAACATGATAAAAATAAATCTAGTATATATGTATAGATTCCATTATTTGTGCATTTTATTACTAATTAAATAGATGCATTTATTATATGTTGTGTATCATAACGCGTTAGTAAGATACGTGTTATAAACTATAAATGCTGCTATAATAAATGATACGTATTTGATACAGCATATAATTTATGTTTTGGTTTGTGGCTCAAAATGCTAACAAATCAATGGGATTGCAAGTAACTCTTACCTACACACCTTTATTTTGAATTCATATTGCCGCTTATATTTTCTATTTTTATATTTGACCTTCTTTGTCTCCCACAAATATATAAACTTTATTCAAAAAGAAAATATTGATAGAATATAGAGTGATAAATTTTGTTATCTTCATTTATGAAAGCTAGCAAATGTGAAGTTGACTTTCAAACCTAAAATGAGGAGCCATTCTTGAAATAATATTGATGACCTACTTAATAGACACCTTATTCTATCATACCCACATAAAAAAGACAACTTGCCTTCCATCACATGCAACTTTAACAACAATCATTCAAGTTGTTAAAAGATTTCGGGTGTGTTTGGGTAAAAGTGCGTTTTTCAAAAGTGCGTTTATCAAATTGCGTTTTCTAACTGTGCCTTTCCATTTACTTTTAGAAAACGCAGTTTTGGAGTCTTCAAAAAACGTAGATAAGCACTTTTTACATTTTCCTATCCAACATATTCTCTTTTTTGCGTTTTCAAGTTGTGATAATCAAATAATCGAGTAGCAAACATTTTCTTAATAACTTTTTACACAATTACATTGAGTTTTGATTCTTGTAAAATAATTAAAATTATAAAGAGCGGATGATACGGTAACTGAAAGTAACCGAAATTGGCAATGACATATACAGTCTATACATTATATAACACAAATTTCGTACTCGTATAAGTTTATATCTGAAATATATATACAAATGACTTTTGCATTCTTGCAAAATGTTGATAATCAACAACATTGTTCAAATCACATAACATGCCCCAAGACCGACGTGTGAAGTTACTCTAGACATAACTTGTGTACCGATGACTTGTTGATACTCTACAACATTGTTAAATTCACACAACTTTCTCGAGACCGATATGTGAATGTACTCTAGAGTATAGACATAACTCGTATATTCACGATCATTGAGGTATTACCCAATGGTATAGACATAACGTAAGATTTTAGCAAGCTTAAGATCTTATAAGATCCTGATCTTGACCTTCAGATCTTAATATCTAGTCTGATCTGATCTTACTTTTCTTGAATCGCAAACTCTAAACTCTAAAGTTATAGATTATGTTTTATATAACTTAAAAAAGAATACATGCATTGTCTTCAACATTACAGATTCATAATTTATGACAATAATTTTATGAAATATTCATATAATCTTGTGTTTATGATATATAATAATTTATAGATTGTAGACTTGGTTAATATTACAAAGACTATTAAGAAAATGACATATAGTAATTATCTTAGGATCCTCATCCGATTTTATGATTTCGATCTTGCAAAAATAAAACGATTTTAAGCATAATCCCGATCTTGATTAGATTAGAGTTCTTTTAGTCAATTTAAACTTTTTAAGAAACTTGTATATACACATGTCACATTTCACAATTTAAATCCAAAACTTCCACACTTCTCACCAAAATCCTGACAACTAATTTTCAAAACATAAAAAAAAACCTTGATATTCCAAGTTTCAAAACCAATAAAAAAAACATCTCCTACTTTCTTGTTTTTTAATATTATTTTGCCTTGAAATTTTGTTGTTGGTTTTGTTGGTTGCCTTGAATGTTTTTGCTGTCAGCAGTTGCTTCTTTCTTAACTACCATAAATACCCCTCAAATCTCACAACTCACAACACAAAAAAACACACACAAAAAAAAAAACACACACATACATTTGACATTTCTCCAAGAAAACATGAACCCACATCAAGATTCTGTCAAATTAAGGAAAATCAAACATANGTGTTTTAATTGGTTGTATTTAATTTGGTTGTACAATGTGAATAAATCATTGTAATTTTAAGTAATGGGGTGTTTTAATAATAATATTAATTACATTCATAATTTCCTTTAATAAGATTTCAACATTTCAACATTTTAACATTATTGACTTTTCACTTTTCACTTTTGACTCTTTTTCCTTTATATGTAGTATAGATAAATGATGCTATAATAAATGATACTCGTATTTGATACAGTATACAGTATATAATTTATGTTTTGGTTTGTGGCTCAAAATACTAACAAATCAATGGGATTGCAAGTAACTCTTACCTACACACCTTTATTTTGAATTCATATTGCCGCTTATATTTTCTATTTTTATATTTGACCTTCTTTGTCTCGCGCAAATATATAAACTTTATTCAAAAAGAAAATATTGATAGAATATAGAGTAATAAATTTTGTTATCTTCATTTATGAAAGCTAGCAAATGTGAAGTTGACTTTCAAACCTAAAATGAGGAGCCATTCTTGAAATAATATTGATGACCTACTTAATAGACACCTTATTGTATCATACCCACATAAAAAACACAACTTGCCTTCTAACACATGCAACTTTATTAACAATCATTCAAGTTGTTAAAAGATTTCGGGGGTGTTTGGGTAAAAGTGCGTTTCTCAAAAGTGCGTTTATCAAATTGCGTTTTCTAACTGTGCCTTCCCATTTACTCTTAGAAAACGCAGTTTTGGAGTCTTCAAAAAACGTAGATAAGCACTTTTTACACTTTCCTATCCAACAGATTCTCTTTTTTGCGTTTTAAAGTTGTGATAATCAAATAATCGAGTAGCAAACATTTTCTTAATAACTTTTTACACAATTACATTGAGTTTTGATTCTTGTAAAATAATTAAAATTATAAAGAGAGGATGATACGGTAACTGAAAGTAACCGAAATTGGCAATGACATATACGGTCTATACATTATATAACACAAATTTCGTACTCGTATAAGTTTATATCTAAAATATATATACATGACTTTTGCATTCTTGCAAAATGTTGATAATCAACAACATTGTTCAAATCACATAACATGCCCCAAGACTGACATGTGAAGTTACTCTAGACATAACTTGTGTACCGATGACTTGTTGATACTCTACAACATTGTTAAATTCACACAACTTTCTCGAGACCGATATGTGAATGTACTCTAGAGTATAGACATAACTCGTATATTCACGATCATTGAGGTATTATCCAATGGTATAGACATAACGTAGGATTTTAGCAAGCTTAAGATCTTATAAGATCCTGATCTTGACCTTCGGATCTTAATATCTAGTCCGATCCGATCTTACTTTTCTTGAACCGCAGACTTTAAACTCTAAAGTTATAGATTATGTTTTATATAACTTAAAAAAGAATACATGCATTGTCTTCAACATTACAGATTCATAATTTATGACAATAATTTTATGAAACATTCATATAATTCTGTGTTTATTATATACAATAATTTGTAGATTGTAGACTTGGTTAATATTACAAGACTATTAAGAAAATGACATATAGTAATTATCTTAGGATCCTCATCCGATTTTATGATTTCGATCTTGCAAAAATAAAACGATTTTAAGCATAATCCCGATCTTGATTAGATTAGACTTCTTTTAGTCAATTAAAACTTTTTAAGAAACTTGTATACACATGTCACATTTCACAATTTAAATCTAAAACTTCCACACTTCTCACCAAAATCCTGACAACTAATTTGCAAAACATAAAAAAAAACCTTGATATTCCAAGTTTCAAACAAATAAAAAAAACATTTCCAACTTTCTTGTTTTTTAATATTATTTTGCCTTGAAATTTTGTTGTTGGTTTTGTTGGTTGCCTTGAATGTTTTTGCTGTCAGCTTTCTTAACTACCATAAATACCCCTCAAATCTCACAACCCACAACACAAAAAAACACACACAAAAAAAAAACACATACATACATTTGACATTTCTCCAAGAAAACATGAACCCACATCAAGATTCTGTCAAATTAAGGAAAATCAAACATACCCATGATCCAATTTCACACCAAAAAAGCCCATCAAAAAATGACCCATTTTCAAGAAAATCCAAGAAGATGAAAAAAAGTGATGAAATGAAGGATGAAAAGGAGTACCCTTTATTGAGATTTGATGAATTGCCTGAATACATGAAGGATAATGAGTTTATTTTGAATTATTATAGAGCTGATTGGCCTTTAAAGCAGGCTTTTTTCAGCTTATTTCATTGGCATAATGAGACTCTTAATGTTTGGACGTAAGTTTTGCTTTTTATGTGTTTTTGTTGTGTTTTGATTTGTGGGTTTGTTGTTGATTGCATTAATGTTTAGGATTTTAGTGATTTAAAGGATCAAATTTGGTTGAAAAGTGCTTATGAGCTTATTTGACTTCAGCTTATATCTTAGGGGTGTTTGTTTCGGCTTATGGCTTATTTGGTCTTGGACTTATGTTTTATAAGCTCAATGAACTTATATAAGCCAAAAAGTTTCAAAATAAGCCACAAATACCAAACACCCTATTAGCTATCTTATTTTCTAGCTTATAGGCTTATTTTCCATATTTTAAGTAGCTGGAAAAATTGAGCTTATGAAATATTAGCCGAGTTAAATAAGCCAAAAAAAGTAAGTTTAATGTGTATAAAGTGTATAAAGATTTGTACATTTAATAAGCTCATAGGCTAAAAAGTACGCTGAAAAAAAAGCTTATGAAATATTAGCCGAGTCAGATAAGCAAATAAGCAAATAAAATAAGCTTAATAGGTTTGATGTAATAAAAGTGGGAGTTTGTAATATTTGGATGAATTATTGTGTGTAAGCCATTGATTGCATATATGATTAAATGTTACTACTAAATGCCTTATGAGTTGTACAATTTTTTTCAAATGGACCATAAGTTTTTCTTTATGAGCTTTAACTATATGGTATATAGCAAAAGTCATATACAATCATGGTATCACCTTTTGTGTTGTATTTATTGGTATTATATTCATGTTGTGCTATTGTTAAGTAGTACTTCATAAAAGTCAATATCTTGTCATTTAAGGTTGTTTAGTTTGTGATTATATTAAGCCGTTCAAGTTTAAAAGAGCGTTTAGATAACACTTTTCGGTAAGCACGCTTAATCTGTGTTTGGATAATTGATGTAAGTTTGGAGGTGCATAACTTGTAGCGTTTAGGTTATTAAGGAGTATTCCAGATAAAAATGTGCCACATACATACCTTTGATCTGTATGTTGGTCCATGAGTAAGTTAGAGAGGTTACATAACTTGAAAGGGTAGAAATGAAGTTACAGTTTGATGGTAATTACTATATATGATAATCTGTGTGTCAAAATCTTAAAGAGCTATCATTCTGGAATGGAGACGGTATTTTACTAATGGCATATTTGGATTTTAATGTGCTCTTTTTCTTGTGCAGGCACTTGATTGGGTTCGTTGTATTTGTGGGGTTAACTATTGCAAACATGATGCATGTACCTCAAGTAACCGAGTTCCTCAACATATTAACATGGTATGCAAAGCAGTAAAGATTCAATCTTTTGGTTTCTGTTTTATTAACTAATATACATGTTTTTTTCTATTTTATACTCATAAAGAACAAATCGAAAATTTGAAAATAGAGAGGGAATTTTAGAACGTTGTGTCATCCTTCTTGAGTTTCAAGAGAGAGGTATTTTGGTCAAAACCTACCCATTTTAGGATTGAAAATGCGTTATTGGTGGGAAATGGTGGTCACGTTTTCATCATATATGAAGTATGAGGAGAAAATGAAAATGTGATTTGTTTACTTGTCTAGGGAATATGAAATCACAAATAGAACATATAGTATGAAGAAAAATGTATAAACAAACAGATTCATGTGATCTCTATGTTCTTTCCAATTACTCGTATTGGTGTACGTCATGTCGGTCACAAGTCGCAAAACTAAAAACAATGTTCTAAGTAGCGTTCTTGAATAATTATAGTTGTTTATAACTGTCTATCTTGATTCAGGATTAAATTTGTATCTACTTTTGCAGGTCATTTCCATTAAATCAAGGTGCATCCGCTTCAAATTATTCAATAATGGTAAGGAGTCGGATAAGATTATAACTGTTGAAACATTTTCTGTTTCTGACTTTTTTTGGTCAAATGAGCAAATCTATAAATTTCAAACGTTGTCGGCGTGTTTAAAAATTCTGGAAAATAAAAGTATGGAAGTAAATTTAGCAAATTTCAACACATAAAACAGCATTTCTAATATTCAAAACGATAAGTTTATTAAAATTCTGATTAAGAATATACACTTATTTGACCAAAAAAGTCAACAAGCTCTGTTTAGTATTTTCTTCTCAAAATTTCCATAGAGTTAACAAAATGCATGAAAATATTACAGGATACACCAAAACTCATAGACTTGAGGCACGGATCACCTCTGGATTTGGACATAGACGCGCCACTAATGGCGGCAACACGGTGGCCATTCTTTGTATTCTTAGCCGGAGCAATGTTCTGCCTCCTTTCTAGCAGCACATGCCACCTTTTTGGATGCCACTCACACCACCTAAACCTTAAACTACTTCAATTAGATTACGTCGGTATCGCAGTCATGATCATCACCTCTTTCTTTCCACCAATCTATTACATTTTCCAGTGTAATCCCCTTTGGCAATTCATCTACCTAGGCGGGGTCACCACCATGGGCATTTTTACCATTATGACCCTACTATCACCAAAACTCTCTAGTGGAAAATATCGTTCATTTCGTGCTGTTCTCTTCATGGCAATGGGTCTTTTTGGGTTAATACCGTCAGTTCATGCTTGTATCTTGAAATGGGATGAGCCACAAAGAAACGCCACATTGATCTATGAATCAGTTATGGCACTATCTTATTTAACTGGTACTATGTTCTACGTTACTAGGATCCCAGAACGATGGTTGCCTGGTTGGTTTGATTTGGCGGGTCATAGTCATCAAATTTTTCATTGTTTTGTGATTATGGGTGCATTGGCTCATTATGGCGCTGCCCAATTGTTTATTAACTCATGGGGTCAAGCCGGTTGTCAGTAAAAGCTATCTCAACGTAAATTTTATCGACAGTCATCTAGTTGATGTTTTACAACGTGTTGTTTGAGTCTGGATCGTTATGATACACGTCTTAAAACGTCAGTTGGTGATTGTATAGTGATAGTAATGTTATTCTTGTATTCAATTTATTTTACCACTCAATGTTTATGTTATCATATTGTTGTACCATCAAAAGGCATAACATGTTAAAGTGTTGGCCTAAGTGAATAGAAATTATTTCATTTGTTCTATAATAGTACCGTTGTCGTAAGCTAGATTTGATATCGATAAGCTTCTCTTGGCGGTCATGTCAACATACAGAATAGTATGATTAGAAACACGAAGCCGCTATTAAAGAAGATGTACCAGTATAGCTCACTGCACTTTAGGAGACTCGTTTTGATATAACGTGTAACGTGCCAAGCATAAAACAATAACAAGACAAGGTAACCTTAAAATCGACATAAACACTATTGCGAAAGCTACTAGTAGCATGTTGCTTAACACTTGCAAATTTGCAATGAACTCAAGTGTGATTCATATTCAATGAATAGCAGGACCGAGTTGTGGCAGTTCAAATGTGAAATAATGCTTATAGTACCATTTATTTGGTATGTAAATAAGATCTTTGTGTTGTTATACTTACACTCTTATTTTGTTCATTTGGAAACCAAATTTTTTAATAAGAACAGTTTTATTTTCTACTTACTTTGTCATGTGTATAAACATTTCTATTGCAAATGATTAATGTTTCCATACTTGTTTGTCGGAACATACTCAATTTGAACAAAATAAAGGACTTTTTTGCATTTATGTTTGTACAAATTGTCTGAAAACATTTACTTTTGGTTTATTAAGTTTGGCAACAATGATTGTTCAGCCATTTCGTACAAAGATATAATGATAAAAAAGTTATGCAAAATAACAGATTTTAATGTATCAAAGTAAATGATTGAATCAATTTCTATGAACATTTCATTATTTCAACAATTATGGTTAGTTTTTCGGTTATGGTTTATGACAGGAAATTTGGACACTGGCAAATTCGGCCTTACAGTAGTACTTGTGGCCTGCTATTTTTAGTCCAACAAGGACAATTTTTAGGCCCATAAATAACAATGTTCCCTGCAACAAATTGTCAAAAATGTTTTCTCATGCGTTTTATTTAGAGGTTTGTCTAACGGGTGTGCTCTAGACAACATTTAAGATGACTATAATTTTTTTTTGAGTTTATCTCATTAAAATCAGATTTAGTTTGTAATTTTTAAGTTTAATTAATGTGTATTAAATATAATTTTTAATACTAAAAAAAAAGTTTGAGTTTAATAATATAGTTCCGATGCCCTCATGACACTCATTAGAAAATCCTTTGATCTAATATAATTTTCCAATTCTAATTTTTTACATGTTTACTACAAGTTCGGTGATGTATATGATCCAAGCAAGACCTAGTTATTCGGTTACACACATAGTAAAATATATCTTGGCTGGTTACTTCATTTTCTTTTAAAAACATGGTTATTGATTTTTTTGGCTGACTAGTCAACATGACCGGGACTCACCGTCGCGAAAAATCATTACTTACAACCTTTTTTTTTTAGTTATATATTTTTTAATTTGGATTGGTTGATTCATCTATAGCAGTGACGCGGCACAAATGAAAACAAAATCCACATAAGGCAATAAAAATTCTGGTTGTTGGTTACATGTTATTACTCTAAAGAATTTAGGGCAAATTGCAGCATAATGTAGTCAATTTTGCTAAAATTGCTACTTGCATGTAGCGAACTTCAAAGTTTAACTTTTAATGTAATTTCCTGTTATTGTATGTAATGAACTTTAAAATTTACCTTTTAATGCATTAAACTTTTAAATTATGCTATTGTGTAGTCGATCACCGTTGCAAGCTAAATCCTATAAAAAAAATTACGCCGCATCACATATATTAATTTGACTTTTTGGTGTCGATCGACCCTTATCAATGTTTAGCTATTTCCTGCAAACTGAGAGGAGTTGAGATATAACCTAGGATCTGTTTTTTCAAATGTCCTCTATTTCTCGGCCCATCAAAGTCATTTGCGATGAGGGAATAGGAGCCTGAAGGCTGGCCCCAAAGTTGTCTGCGGGGTTTGAACTTGAGACCTCTACTAGAGAATCTCAAGCCTCGACACCTTTGAGTAAATTGTAGTTTAATACAAAAAAAGATAAATTTTAAAGTTACTGCATACAATAACACAAAATTATAAGTTTAATACATTAAAAGGCAAGTTTTAAAGTTCGCTATATACAATAGCAATTTCAACAAAGTTCACAACATTATGGTGCAATTTGCCCAAGAATTTAAACTAAGTTGTTCGTATTGAGAGGGAAAAAAAAAAAAAAAAAAAAAAAAAAAAAAAAAAAAAAACAATGATGCACTGGTAAAAATGTTACACAATAATAATACAAGATCTCTAAATAAAGAATATATAATTAAAAAGATTTTTTTTTTCTTTTTTCTTTTTAACAATTCTCTAAAAGCAAGGACGATTAGCTACGTTCCAATGAAGCACATTCCAACAATTATCTAGCCCGGTAGGTGGAGGAAAAAGGCAGATAACATTCTTTAATCAATGGCGCCAATACCCATATCAGGATTAGACCCTTTTCGATCGAGCGGCAACCGCTACTGCGGTATGGTCCATAGTTGAAATTGGCTAACATAGGGCAAGGGTCCTGATGGGCAAGTATAAATACAAGAAGCAGCTCCTCTCACTGCCCCCGTATAGGGTTCTGGGTTTCGTATTTCAAATAAGGACTATGACTAAGGGAAAGCAACCCCCGGATATTGACCTACCGGCAACTTCGAACTCGCACTCTCCTTCAGCCGATTCAGATACCGAATCGTATCTCTTGGAGAGAGGCGCTTCTCCCTTTGACTCAGGGGTCCTTCCACCACTTCGACTGATGCGGACGCGGTTCTCTCGTCGTGAAAGAAGTAATTATATATAATGAGTAAGTTGCAAAAATCTTCCCTAAAGTTTGGCCCGTTTGCATGTTTCGTCTCACATATTTCGAAACTGCAAGGATCGTCTCTAAAGTTAATCTTTGGGGCATATATCGTCCTTTTGGGGCATATATCATCTCAAATATTTCAAAATGTTAGGGACGAAACATCCAAACGGGTAAAACTTTAGGGACGATACATACAAACGGGCCAAACTTTAGGGACAATCCTTGCATTTTCGAAATGTGTAGAACAAAATATGCAAAGTGGCCAAACTTAAAGGACGATTTTTGCAATTTACTCTTATATAATTATAAAGTTGAACCCGTTTAGAATTCATTCGGTCTTTTATGAGAACACAATGTTTAGATGATGTAAAGTTGTAAACCATGGAATAAAAAATATTTTTATTATCAACAATACCTAAGAAAAAAATAAAATAAATCAATTGGTCCTTCCCACAACGTACTGCACCTTCTTTGCCCTGATCGGTGCAAATTGGATCCATAACCATTGAGACCCGATTATATTGAAGTCAACGAAAGTTCATAACTTCACAATATTTAAGTGATAATTAGACAAATAAAAGATCGTGCCAAATCTATTAAAAATAGTTATTACACTTTATCAACTTTGTAGAAAAGTGCATGTTAACCTTTTTGATGTTGTTTTCTATTAACATTTTCTCCTTCTACTAAACGTCCTAAAAAGTTAAGAAAGATGTGTAATACAAAGAAAACCTCACCGAAACGTATATATGGTCCAAAGATGATACATATACCAAGTGTTGACTGGTTTATTTTCACCTTAATTATCTTTCAGCAAAAATATTTCTTTGTCCTCCAAAAATTAAGTATAACACACATAAGTAAACATATAGACCGAAAAACTTAACATGTAAGAGCAATAACCGATGTATACACATAAAACGTCTTTGGCAGTGACGAAACCAGGTGAGTCCCGGAACACATGGATATTTGCACATGCAATAGTGTTAATTTTTGTATGAAAGTCTCAAAATTTTGAAAATGCGCCTGCTAATAAGAAAAGCTGTTTACAGTCTTATTTAGTCTTTTTGTAAGTGCATCTGATCGTTTTTAATTCTGGTTCCGTCCTTACTCTTTGGCTTGATGATTTCATTAGATCCTGTTATAGGTGTCCATTGTACTTATGGCGTATTGGATATTTACTTCATTCGACCCAAATTAATAGTCTACGTTTNTTGATGTTCCAATATAATTGTCCACTACTAAAAATAGATATGAAAGTTTGTTAGAGTTTATCATATTACCCTTGCTTGAAATTATTATTACAAACTTTAAAGAAGTTATTAATTAATAGTTAAAAGTAAAACTGTTATTTTGTTAAAAAGTAAGAAAATAAAAATTGTATAATTATATTTTTCTTAAACTGTATATTGGTAATTTTTATCGGAGGAAAATTATTTTGGAACGAAGGGAGTAACAAAGAAGACATATCAATTATAGAAAAAATAATTTTTTTTTTCTTTCTTTGAAGATCTATCAAAAATAAGTGTTGAATGTGCATGTAGAGTGGAGCTTAAGTTATACTGTAGTTAATTAGTCGTTGTAATTGAATACCGAAAACGTACATCATCTTCGTTGGTCTCTGTGTTACTTGCATCTAAATTTGCTTGTTACAAAAAGTTTTTGAGTACATATTACTACAAGTATTTTATTATTACCGTCTATAGTTTTATAGTGTTTAAACGTGCATATTCACCTTTGAACGTAGGTTCACCATGTGCTACACATGTAACGTCTTCTCTTTTTAGCTCAAATTATGCAAAAATGAGTCCTTATGTGCTGTATCCTTAGCTAGCTATCTCGAACGGTTCAAAACGTGGTTGTGAGATCGACTCATGCCCGAATAAAAACTTAATCTAGCTTTATGTGGGTAACCCATGAGAATTGTGGGAGTTGAAGCCTATGTGTGATATTACGGGAATAATATAGGTAATCTTTGTCTTTCAAAACAAGAATGCGACTTGTGCCAAATACGCAGCGACGGAACCATGCTAGAAGTGACCCGGTGCACGTATTTTTTCTTCTTCGAGCTGTACTATAAAGTCGACTTTAATCAAAGGTTGAGACTTTTACTAATTAATAGAGTAATAAAACAAAGATTAGAAACATAATTTCTTTGGGATCAGATGCAATTAGAAAAATTCATGTTTTTTTTTTTTTTTGCCAAAATTAACTACGAAGCAACAACATTTCTTCAAGGTCCCATGACACTGTGGTACGTACACCTCCTAGTTCCGCCCCTGTAAACACGTAACATCCACATGGATTAACAACTAACAAAATTTTTGATTAAATTATAAGCTTACCGTTGTAGGTAATTCTTTATGCACTTGAGCACTTCTATATCATCTCTATCTCCTTCAATCTCTATGTAAATATAGACACACACACATATATCTACAAAAGTTGGACATGTAGAGAACTTCCATAGGGCAATCATGGCAGTTGCTACTAATGTCACAATCACATTGGCCGTATTTTCACTTCTTTGTGTTGTTATTTATATATCACCTAAAGATCAAACTCATAATCTTCTTTCTGTCTCAAATTTGCCACTAAGGTCAGCCTCGAGATTTCTGCAACATGAAGATGCACCCAACGTTAAAGTAATGTTTTCATCTTCTTCATTGTTTTCGTGTTCATTTAGTCTCTTAATACTACTTTTTATAGGAACTAAATGCTTACATTGTAATTTTTTACTTATTATTAGAGAAACGATATAATTAGACTGGCCATCGAAGAACAGTTGGCTAACGCAAGAGGCAAAATTCACAAAGCTATTGTTGAGAAGAGCTTTGCATCGAGTCATGAAAATGGGAGCTTCATTTCAGAAAGAGCATTATACAAGAATCCATCCGCTTTTATCCAGTTACGTGTTTAAACTATCTAAATATCCTAATTTTTCATATGATCTTTTAGTATTATTCCTTCAAAATTTTTGTATGCACACATTTTCATCCCGAAATACTGTTTATATTATGGAAAATAAACCGATACCCATGTTTTCAAGTAAAAGCTTCGAAGGGTAAAAAATAAGTGTTACAAAATCAATCCTTGACATATATAAGGCACATGCATTTCCACTCTCAAGTTTCTAACTTAAATTTTTTTTTTATCATGCGATCAGGAGCTATAATGAAATGATGAAGACATTCAAGATATGGATCTATAAGGAAGGAGATATTCCGTTATTACATGATGGACCAATGAAGTGTATATACAGCATTGAGGGTGACTTTATCCAAGAGATGGAGAGAAAAGGACACCCTGTGGTGGCTAAAAATCCCGATGAAGCACATGCCTTCTTTATCCCAATAAGTGTAACGCGTATTGTTCAGTACCTTTACACGCCTGCAGAAATGATTGGTTTTCAAAGACGTATGCAATTGATACTTGAAGACTACATAGGCGTCATCGCAGAAAGATATCCTTATTGGAACCGTAGCAATGGTGCTGATCATTTCTATGTTGCTTGTCATGACTGGGTACGTACATTTATCATAAGTTAAAAAGTTAGTATTGCGAGTGCTTACATATCTTGTGATTAATATATGTGAACTTACTGTATAATATAATTTTTAGGGGCCATTTGTGTCAAAGGGAAATCCTAAACTATTTGAGAATCTCATAAGAGTGCTTTGCAATGCCAATACCTCAGAAGGTTTCATTCCAAGGCGGGATGTGTCGATGTCAGAGATTTATGGGCCATTCAACAATATCCCACTCGTAGGCAGTGGACAACCACCTTACAATCGTTCAATCTTAGCATTCTTTGCAGGCGGAAACCATGGTTTTGTACGAAATAAGTTGTTCAAACATTGGGGAAACAATACTGATAATGATATGCAAGTCCACACTTACCTTCCAAAAGGTCAAAACTACACTGAGTTACTAAGCCAAAGTAAGTATTGCTTATGTCCTAGTGGTTACGAAGTTGCAAGCGCTAGGTTAACAGAAGCAATACATATGGGGTGCATCCCCGTTGTTATCAAGAATAATTATGTTCTACCATATAACGACGTGTTGGATTGGAGTCAGTTTTCCGTACAAGTACCCGTAGATAACATTCCAGATTTGAAAAGAATATTGCAAGATATACCTTTTTCGAAGTATATGGAAATGCAAAAAAAGGTGATGGAAGTACAAAAACACTTTACACTCAACATTCCAGCGAAAAACTTTGATGTATTTCACATGATTCTTCATTCCGTGTGGCTAAGAAGACTGAACATCCAATTACGAAGTTTTTGATTGATTTAATTGATCACGATCATAGTATTTACAGTACTTTTCTCTTGAATTTTTGGAAGTATGTACTTTTGATACTTAAATTACAAAGTGGTACTTTTTCTATGTGTAGATAGTAATAAAGGGTCGAATTCATATGCTTTCAAGAGAGATCAAGTTCTAGCTACAATGTGATCACATAAGGTTTTAACAATAATGACACTGAACATGTGATAATATTTCTAGTAGTATGATAGTTCCGGATATCTCTTATGTTGATGATGATGATCGACATAAGATGCCCAAAGCTCCATTCTCTTGCAAAATAAGTGAAGATACCTATTGTCTAGATTTCATTGGATGCGATAAATCTCGGATCTTTCCACATGTAAACGTGCCCAAACTTGATAACAATTAACAAAATTGGATACTTAATTAAAAACATTAATAGTTCATCAATCTGCAGGATGCAGTAACGGAAACTTTTTTATTTTTTGAAAGGCTAGTAATAGGCACTTGTTAGTTAAATTATTTCCTTAAATTGCTTAACAGATTACACACTCTAGCAAATAGCTAGAGTGAAAACAACAAGATAACAATCAGTTGTTACAAGCAGATATTTTGGAATTGTAATCCGAGTGGATCTTAACGTTTTGCTCCTATGGACTATCCAAGAGAAAGAAAGGGTTTCAACATTATCACACTATGTGTTCCCCAGCCTGAGGCCGAGGCTTGTTTCTGAAACAAACTTTATCTCTATATTGCAAATTAATATAATTTAGAGTTTTGAACCATCCATCAAAACATGTCTTCAGAAAATCTGGAATGGCAGTCGAACCAGCGCATGAATCTAAGTCATCCACTATTTTGTTGCCGTAAGCATTTTCCACCAATTCGCTACAATGGACTATAAATTGTTGTATGAACAAATGATCATCCAACGTTTCGCTTGTATCATATCATCACTAATCGGGTAACACATTGACTTGAGGATGATTCCACGTTGATATAGATATGTATACCTATAACGATACGACACATACCTACGTATTTTAAAAATAATTCATAGATGAGACTTGACAGGTCGGAGTCTTGACTTTGATGACCGTCTGTGTTATTCATTCTTGCATGGATCAAGGAAAAAGTTATTACTACATTCTAACAAAAATAATACATTTATTTTGACATTCCCACAACGTACGCATCTTCTTTGCCCATTGGATATGAATTCCATGAAATGGAATTTTCATTAATAAATTGAAGTCAACAAAAAGGTTAAATAAGGTTCACTTTTTTAATTAGTATTTTCTTATGAAAAATAGGGCCATATCTTTTGCTAGTTTTGTACTCAACCTATGTACTCAAATTCATGGTTTCAAAATACATATCCTGAAATGAGCTCATAAGTTAGATATACTTGTGTTTAGTCCGAAATCAAGTTTCAGTGTAAAAATAAGCATATGCTTGGTATAAGTTTCAGTGAGAGAAACTAGAGGAGAGAAAGTAAGTGAGGAGCGGGGTGTGTGTCCTCCATCCATTGGGGTGGATGCCTCTATTTATACTATGCGGTTGACGCTCCACGACATGATATAGTGGGAGTAAGATTGTCGTTACGTGCTACGGGTGAATTGCTCATGACCACGAGCCTTTCCTTTTGGGGCTTGACTATGCGGTGATCTCAACGGCTATTGTGGAAAGGTATCATTCTTACGATTTCCTCCGGGTGTTCTTCTGGAACTTAATCAACATAACTACAATGTTTATTGTATAGAGTTGGAACTAAAAGCTGCTTTCCACCAGAGTTTACCTTATGTTCTGGACGCATTAGAAGTCATCCATCTCGGAGCTTCCTTGGTGTTACAAGCCTCGGAGTATACAATGTACGAGTACATGCAAATAATGCATTAAAGCTATAAGAATTAGAAATTTATCACTAAAGTAATGGAGCTACGAGGTTCGGAGTTGTGAACCATGATACCCCAAGATAGTATTCGTTGTAATTTTACTATTTGCTAGATGAAGATCATAACTTGAAGGACGGAGTTATCATGATGCGTCGAACGGATGTTAATTGATAAAAAAAAAGTGAACAGAGTTAAAACGATTCACACTCGACGCTTAGAACATAGCTAATTGTTCTTAGATGTTTATGCCAAGGTTCGATCAGAATACCGGAGTGAGATGGGCATTTGCGAAATTTCCAGAGATGGGCATTTGCGAAATTTCCAAATACCGGAGTGAGATGGGACCAAGGTTCGATCAGAATCCTATCAAAAAAAGACTCTGCCATTCACTACTCCTTCGACATTCACTACTACTTCGGATCCCGACAAGAGACCTACTCCTGAACCTATCACCGGAGATGTTGTTGTGACGATGCCTAATCCGAGCCTATTTGGACTTTCTAGGCCCAGGAGAAGCAAAAAGCCTTTATCTCCTCTTGGGGTGGTTCCAGTACCTCAAAATGTAAGGTCGGCAAGCAAATCAAGGCCGAAGGGTTTAAAGGATTTCCATAAATCAAATTGGCAATATGATCCGGAGATCCCTATAGTTTATCCTTTCCCGGTCCACCATATTATTCTGATGGATCTATTCTACCGCTCTACTTATCAAAAACTTATGAGGATCGTAGCTAAAAAAATGTTTTGGATGTTGGATCACAGATATAATATTTTTTTTTAAATAAGAGGGAAGTAGGTGATTCATAGAGTATCACTAAATGATTCCCAAAATTAGTCAAAACTTCGTTGATATGTGTCGGAGGTGCGATTGTTGAAATCTGATATATTAAAGTTATTGATGACTTAGCATCGAAACCCAATGGATAAGTCATGGTCGACGAAAATGTTATTTTATATGCGGTATGCATGACAGTCATCTATCCACCGTGGAACAGGATAGGGGTTGTTCCAGATCCACCTTTTCCTCCCACCATTTATGACATGACGGCAATAGTTCTTGGCCATGACATAGTCGGAAGTCTCAATCCAGAAAAGAAGAGAAAATCCTTTATCTCATTTTCTGGAAGGTTCCGGTGCCTCTGATTGTAGAAGAACTATTCTAGAGAAGAAAACACGCAGTTCTCATTTCTTCCATCTGGAGGATAAGTTTGCTAATGTTGTTTCGGACGAGCGCATTACCAAGGATGCTCGTGAGATGGAGCAATAAGTTGTGAATCAAAACTATAATTGGGATAAAGACATGGAGCTAAGGATCAGAATTCGCTGGGGAGTAAGAAATTATAACTCATCCGGATATGACACATACGATTATGAAATATCTCAAAGTTAAGGTGCTAATGTTCGAGTGCTAAAACTCCTACGAGTAGTTATGGGCTTTCTCTTACGGAGAGTGGAATAATACATTCACATGTCAATGACCGGAGGGTGTTGCTTTTGGTGTATTGCCTTTGGGGCTTATCATGCAACGGGGTACTAATCTATATCTTGTGCATGGCTTACTTGTATGTGTTGCATGCATAACCTAGGTACAATAGAGTTGAGAAGCATTCAGGCATGAACTATGTGCATTGGTACCATGTACTAGGTCTTCATCCTTAATTTGTAATATCATAATACAAGTTTATTGTATAAGTCAAGCCATGTGATTGGTAAAGACGTTCTCTAAATCAACCAAGTGACATCATCTTGCCAACTTGTGTAAACTATACCCGCTCCTAGAAAGCCTAACATAATACTTTCTCATGCAAAATATGTGTTTCAGATATGTGTCCTGAATATATGCCCTGGATATGAAAATATGCATCTTCTACAAGAGGCTAAGATGAGATTAATAGTTGCGCTAACAACATATCTACTTATGTGCTATCTAACTTTACACGATAGTTTAAGAGAGCATGAAAGTGTAAAATTCAAGCCCTTACAAGGATCTGCAACTGATATATAAAATGGAACGAGTGTATACCGGATAAATGGTTACATACCTCTGCATGATAAGATTCTTTTGAAAGTTCCATTAGAGGGCCAATGCTTCAACACATGAAGTCTCATCAGAGGACTGGCTATCAATACCCGAACCTACGAATCTTCGACCCAACAATGGAAGCTTCATCAAAGGACCGACTGCCAAATATGTTCTGGAGAACCCCGTGTCTGAATACTTCATGTTCCTTGCCTTTCGTTCTTCCATACGAAAGCGTTAAAGGAGGTATCCTTGGCCTTCTACCACTGATCAAACTCTTTTATCATCATCTTGAAAACTCCCTCGTCCTTTTTTATGTATATCGGGGAAAGTTTCTCCCGAACGAGACCGGTGATGACCCATGGCTCTTCTGGAGAAATGCATGCATCAGGTTGTCCCTCGGTCTCTGGGACCAAACCATCTTCCGAATGAAGACCAGTCACAAACTTAACCGTTTACGCAAATTGGTAGAATGAAATAGCGGGTCCCACGAATAACGCCAATGTTTGAGCAAATTCCTTCCTTGAAGGCTGGAGCTCTGGACCTTCGCAAATCAAGGTTGGACTCCGTGCTTAGTAGGTGGAACCTTGTTGTAACGTCTGAAGCTCCGGACCTACGAAGGTGGACTCATGTGCTCCGTAGCAGATACAAGACAAAGCATCGTTAGCTTGCCCCACGTGTTTAGTCCGAGACCAAGCTCCAATCTATACTACCTTATAATGTATTTAGGACATCTATATTTAGAAGTCTTAAAATGTTTAAGACCAAAAACATTTTTTTAATAGGAAAGATGCATACATATATAATTAAAAGCTTAAAAATTTAAGTGTCTTTAAAAAGTCTAGGTTGTTACAAGCATGGCTTTCAATGCTTGTAATCTTTTAAGACTTACAAGAAAAGAAGCATAGTGTACACCACTTTAATGCACATAATTTTCAGACTTATAAGACAAGAAGTGTACACCACTTTAACGCACATATTAAAAAAATAATAAAACACCACATTAATGTTATTTAATGTGGTCAATTAATTAACTGGTCAATAAATACAATTATTAAAACACCCCTTACATAAGAAATACAAATTATCAAGCATATTGTACAACCAAATTTAACACAATTCCTACATTAGATGTCACTAATACAAATAATAAAGCACATTATATAAATATTCAAGCCCAAACGGGCAACGGGCCAAATGGGCTTTAGCCCGAACGGGTGCGGGCCAAAGGGGCTCGAGCTCGAATGGGCACGAGCCAACGGGCACGGGCTAAACGAAATTATTGATATCCGTAAATTTATTGTCAAAAAGAACATAATAAACTAAAGTACATGATTTACCGGAAAATTTAATTTCAGGATACCTGCCGCTGCAACGCGTGGGTACCCTGCTAGTGTAAGAATAAGTATACGCTTAGTATAAGTTCTAATGAGAGAAACTAGAGAGAGAAAGTAAGTGAGGAGTGGAGTATGTGTCCTCCATCTACTAGGGTGGATGTCTCTATTTATACAACCTGGTTGACGCTCCACGACACAAATATAATGGGAGAACGATTGTCGTTATGTGCAACACATGAATCGCTCATGACCCCAAGCCTTTCATTTTGGGGCTTGCGTTGTCGTTACTATGCATTGATCTCAGCGGCTATTGTGTAAAGGTACTGTTCGTACAGTATCCTTGTTGTATCCTGGAAAGGCTATCGTTTGGCGGATTGTAGGGGTTACCTCCGATACTCGTCAGTGCCTCTGGAACTAAGCTAACATCCGTAGACATGGACTATGCGGAGAACCATTTCGACCGATAGAGGAGGCTACCTATGTACTTTGCTTGGAGTAACCTTTTGGAAGATACTTTTGCTTTAGACGTACGTCCTTCGGATTGCTCCCCTCCGAAGGATTAAATATGTCAACCACTATACATGAGCTCGATAACCATTACTTACGTGCAACAGCAATAATACTCGATCCCACCCCGTGGTATGAGAAAGCACACCTTAAACCGAGGGTAAAGAGACTAGTTTTGGAATTACCATTACCTAAGTGATGTGTAAAGCCAATTTTATGAGTATGTATGCTAGCGTTAAAACGTTTCAAACTTATTCCAAAACAAGAAGAAACCTTGGTTTCAATATATATCTTTCACCAGTAAGAACTTACTTTTACTTGAAATATATGTGATGATCAACTTGAATTTTACAAGTTCAATATTAGAAAAAGCCTCTATTGGAATTTGGTGTGCTTAAACGTGTAGTGTGCAAGTACAGTGAAGTTTAAGTTAATATTAATTCCGAAACGTACTCGATCTGGTCCATATATATTCCGCATTGGATAATACCACTAGCTTGTTAAACGGCTACCATCGAATGAATCAAGAATTGAAACGAGAGATTTCATGCTCAATCTTGATGAATATTATATTTTATTAATAGCTCATATTATATTGGAAAATGACATGTATTCCAAAAATATAATTCTAACACGTTCTCCTATTAAATGATAATATACGGAGTAATATATTTTGAAGCCACATATACATAGGATGTACGTGGATCATAGAATGTAATTGCGATGAGATATTGAGAAATATAACAATTTAGAATTTTAATCTAAGTTTTTTATGATTCTTTTATTTTAAAAAAAATGTTTCTTTAGTTAATTTGAAACAAATTTTCGTGATCTAAAGTTTCGAAAATGTAACATCTTATTCATATTATTTGCAAAATTGTCATATAAATGTTAGTTTTCTTACAAATTAGATAACCTAAATTAAAATAGTTATTTTGAATCACTTATTAAAAAGGATATTCATAAAGACAATGAATCAACGCGACTAAATGTGTTTCTTACGTTTATTTCGCAATTTTTCACGTTAAACATTTCTAATTGATCCTTATTGATCTTGATAAATGTCAATTTTTTTAATTAATCACTCATATCATATTAATTGAAAAATGATATATATTCCAAAAATATCATTCTAACGCATTGTCCTATCAAATGATGATATACGGAGTGATATATTTAGGACACTAGGACTTATTACATATAGGCCACATGTTCATACAATGTCGATCATAACGTGACAAACAAGGCTTATATATGTCTTGATATACTCATATGGGATGGAGAGTGATTGAGACTACATATGTGATTACAAGTCCAATTAATGAGACTACTAGTCTCATACGAATACTACATAAGTTTAATTATCGTAATCATCAGTTAATCGAATATCTTAGTGTGAAAGATATCCTATTTAACGAGACTACTAGTATCATAATACAAGTTTAAAAGTGATTATCGTAATAATCCGTAATCAACTAACATAATTTGTTATTAGTGTCAAAGATATCATATTAAAAAAAATTAAAGAAATCTGAAACCTACTATAATAATATTATGGTAAGTTTTAGAATTCTTTAATTAAAACTATGACTTTAGGGTTATAATTTGATTGGTGATTGTGATATAATTTGTAGAGTTGGTATAGATATTGGTTGGCTGGCCTCTCAAACGTGGTTAAATTCTTACATCTATATCTTTGTTCATTCTTTTATGCCTTGCTCAGAGATGACCAATTAAAAGCTGACGTGCATATCTTCTCATCTTCTGTTCATTTGTCTGATAATATATCTTTGGGTGTCTCTTTTTGTAAGTGTGTATACACATGCATAAACAATAGGAGAAGCAAAATATGGCAACTGCAACCAAAATCATCATCACAATAACCCTACTTGCTTTGCTTCTTCTCATAGTTTATTTATCTCCTATAAACCAAACTTCTAATCTTTTCTCTATAGTCTCTAAGTCGCAATCAAGATCGACTTCCAGATTTTTGCAACATGCAGATACACCCGAGACGATCAAAGTATTTTACACTATACCCTTCAATGTCTTTATCGATCAATGACAATATATGCTTTTTTGCGTTAACAAATTCAACCTTTTACCTTTTGTATATGAAGTCACGTTACCAATTTCTAACTCGTCTTTTATTTTGTTCATTAGAAGTATGATGTTAGATTTCGAAGGATTGAAGACCAGCTAGCAAAAGCGCGAGGCAGAATTCAGCAAACCATTGTCGACAAAAGTTTTGCATCTACTCAAAACAGTGAAGGTTTCATCTCCGAAGGAGCCACATATAGGAATTCGGCTGCCTTTTTCCAGTTAAGGGTTCGAGTTATACAAGTTTCCTAACTATTTATTGTCTTATTAGTTTGTTTCTTTATTTGCAAACGATTGTCGTTTGTTGTATGATTTTAGGTTTTCTAGCAAGTTTTTCGTTGAATTTCATCTTAAGTTAGATAATATTGTTTATTTTCTTGCTTATACACTCTAATAAGTTCCTGTTTTAGTTAACATTGAGTTTAAATATTTATTATTACATTAACAAAGATAATTTTACAACATTGTTAATGACGTGTATACTGAGATGATGAAGATATACAAGATTTGGACATTAAGTTTCTAACTTTTAGATTTCGGTTGATTCGGCAGGAGTCATACCGAGATGATGAAGACGTTTAAGATATGGACATATAAGGAAGGAGAGATCCCGTTAGCACATATAGGACCGATGAAAAGTATATATAGCTCCGAGGGTCTATTCATCGAGGAGATGGAAAAGAAAGGATACTTTGTTTCGGCTAACCATCCAGATGAAGCACATGCGTTTCTTATTCCCTTAAGTGTAGCCGAGATTGTTCATTACCTATTCCGTCCTTCAGAAATCATTACTTTTCGAGGGCGTATACAAGACATATTTGAAGACTATATTGGTGTCATTGCACAAAAGTACCCTTATTGGAACCGTAGCAATGGTGCCGATCATTTCTATGTGTCTTGTCATGATTGGGTACGTACATATAAATTCTTCAAATGTAGATAAAAACATCCATATATGTATCGAAATACATATTTGACTATTAGTATAAGCAATTTATTTGTTAGATCTCTAGCTAATGTTGAACCTTTTACTAAATGGTACAATTTTTATGCATATGTGCTACAGGGCCCACATGCCTCGCAGCGAAACAGTAAAGTCTTTAAGAATGTCATAAGAGTGCTTTGCAACGCCAACACCTCAGAAGGTTTCGTTCCAAATAGGGATGTGTCAATGACAGAGATTAACGCGCCATACAATGGTATCCCAATTGTAAGTGGTGGACAATCACCTTACAATCGTTCAATCCTTGCATTCTTTGCAGGTGGAAACCATGGCTATGTACGGAAAAAGTTATTTGAATCTTGGGGAAACAAAGAAGATAATGATATACAAGTTTACGATTATCTTCCCAAAGGTATGAACTATACTGAATTATTAACTCAAAGTAAGTATTGTCTATGTCCTAGTGGATATGAAGTTGCGAGTGCCAGGGCTCCAGAAGCAATCTATGTGGGATGTGTTCCAGTTATGATCAAGAGTAATTATGTTTTACCCTATAGTGATGTGTTGGATTGGAGTCAGTTTTCTGTCCAAGTACCCGTAGATAAGATTCCGGATCTCAAAAGAATATTGCAAGATATACCTTTTTCGAAGTATTTGGAAATGCAGAAACGGGTCATAGAAGTACAAAGACATTTCATGGTTAACTATCCAGCAAAACAGTTTGATGTATTTCACATGATTCTTCATTCTGTGTGGCTAAGAAGACTTAACATTCAATTAATTTAACTCTTGATCAAATCGATCACTAAATCTATAGTTCTTTACTGTATTTCAGTTGGAGTGCTGTGTACATTTGGTCAGATAATGAGTTAGACATTCATAATTTTTTATACTTTGTTCTGTGAGAATTTTTAATTTTTTACCAGTACTTTTTTTGAAAGTTTCTACAGATTATTGTAGTTACATTATCGTATTGTGCCTTGAGTTCAATCAAAGAGAGAAATTACTAGGTGCAATAAACTCATAGCAAATGTGATTTGTAAATGTACAATAATAGTAGTTTTTTAAATGCCGAGAGCATATGCTATGGTGCAAATTATACCCGAAAATACCTCTATGGCGCGAGCCACCATACCGGTGCTCATTTATAGGGTCAGAGCCGTGGGCACGACGCTTGTTAAAGGATTCTTCTTATTTTTTTGATTTTCGTATAGGGTTTTATGTTGTGCTTTTGGGTTTTTGAATGTGTGTAAGTTAGTTATTATTATTATTTTATTTATTTTATTTATTTTTTTTTCTTGGAAGAAGATGATAGGTTTCTCAAAGTATTATTTTGACCCTCTAAGTTTTATTTTTTTACTTAGTCCTTTACAAACTTATAGTATTTTTACACCGTTAGTGCTTTCAGGTTTGCAATGTTAGTCTTATGATTGTTTCTCTTAAATTATTATTTTTTAAATTGTATAAAATATAATTAGGTTTAAATGCAAGACTTAGGATCAAATGAGAAGAAAACTTAAAATGAGAAAGAATGAGAAATAATTATAGCCACACATTAGAGATGCATTGACTTGAATTACATGCATCTCTAATCTTTTAGATGCACCATAATATATTTTCTAACAAAAAAATTAGATGCATATACATATATTAGATGCATTTCATCAAGTTAGACGAATTCTATGTATTTTTCGTCCACTACGGGTCAAATTTGTTGCTAGTACTACTTTGCATCGTTTTCACTTCAAAATCACTTTCGAAACTAATTGAGACGCATCTAAATGAATAGAGATGCATCTAATTCAATTCGATGCATCTCAAATGTGTAGTTATAGCTATTTCTCATCCTTCTCATTTTAAGTTTTCTTCTCACTGGATCCCTACTCTTAAATGCAATACTTAATTTAAATTATGTAATATTTTTATTTAATTTTGTTGTTTTATTTAATTGAAAACCCTATAGAAAAACTAGGGTAATTATTCTATCACATATATATTTGGACGTATGAATCAAAATCAGATTCAAATCCATAACATCTTAATACACAAATATCACCTCAATAGTAATTTATTTGTACAAGGATTACTCAATAAATAAATCTCACTAGCTAGTTTGACATGCCCACAACGTATGCACTACGCTCCTTTATTTTTTTGTCCATTGGGTATAAGAAATTAAGGACCATGAGATTAATTTTTTTTATTAAAACAAAGTCATTTTTAACTAATATTACTCTAAAATTAAAAAGTATACACTACATCGTTTGCCAGCTAATTTTGTAAACAAAAGAATTAACATACATAAATACATGGATCAACACATGATAGATTCTTGATTGACGATCACAATGAATGTACTAAATCCTTCATGAAAACGAGAGGATTTACAATTCCACATTTTACTTTGCTGCACCTGATTTAGTTTTGGTATATATCATGCCAATTAGGGTTGACAATATTTGACACGACACGAAATACGACTCGAGAATGACACGAACATAAACAGGTTAGGTTTAAGGCTAAACAGCCTAAACTATTTTGAGTTTTAAATAGGTCAACACGATTAACCTATTTTGTAAATATGTTCGGTCTGGGTTGAAATTCTCAACCTGATTTTAACCCGTCAACATATTTAAATATACATTAAAAAATATTAAATTTTAGAAGTTATCTGTTCTAAACAAGTTATCTGTTCTAAATGTTTGTTTTATTATGTGATACGTGAGGGTATTTCTAAACAAGAACGAAAGTCAAGTTCTTTCAAGAAATTTGAATGTATGCACCTTTTCTTTATGTCAACTAAATAACCAGTTTAACTACAAATGTTTATCACAATATTATATGCGTAATAATACCCTCACGATTTTGTATGATTAAAAAGTGAACTGAATGCGTGTTCATAACAATCATAAACAGTTAATTGTGAGTCACGACTCACGACTGCATGATTCCTAAGTCTTTCCTTTCATTTAGCTTTACGACCTAGTGATCATCTCATGTACGAACATGAATTTAGTTACGGCATGGCCTTCTTGTATCACATAATAAAACAAACATCACTACCAGGAAACAGGGCAACATTGACGGAAACAAATCCATCGGTAATTACTGACGGATTACTGGTAGAAAATGTTGCTAATGGAATACTGACAGATTTATGACGGATTACTGGGGGCGCGCTAAAATCTGGTGAGTAATCTGTCACTGTATATTGACGGATTTCTAACTGACTAATGACCCGGTGAGAAATTTGTCACTGTATACTGACGGATTTCTAACTGACTAATGACGGATGGAAGATTCCGTCAGTATTCTATCACAAAAATACTAGATTAGCGACGGATGAAGTTTCGTTAATAATCCGTCATTAATCCCGGTAGGTTATGTTAGAATTTTATAATCATGACTATCATATATAATTACTAATATCAAGTAGCATAAGATGCGGAAGCGTAGGATCACGTATAACAAATAATAGTTAACTAAAACATAAATAGAAAACGTACCGTATGCAATTCTTGATTGAAGGAAGAACAAGTGATGAACCCTAATTAGGGTTTATGTAGATCTATGAATAACCCCTTACCGTTTTGTTATTCGATCTCTTGATAACAACAATAGTGTGTTGTTACCTCGTTCTTGTACACACAAATTAAACCGTATTAAGGTTTTGCAAGAAACTACACAAGTATAATTTTTGTTCACAAAATTCGACCCACAAATACCCTAGGGTGTTTGTACGATCGGTTTGAGGTAAGAAAAGAGAGAAAGAAAGTTAGGGATAATTGTGTGCACAAAAGGGATGTGAAAACAATGACCCTAGATTTGTTTATATACTAATTAGGAAGAGTAGAGAACAAGTTAGGGTTTTGGATACCCCATGGCACCCCACGACCGGTTTTAGAATCCTTAGGGGATTCTAGAACTTTTCTTGTTTCCTAATTTTACATAAACACTTCTTTCCTTATTTTCGTTTAACGGTCGTTAGTCATTTAACGGTAAACACTAACGTCCGTTAAGTACTTGTGTCTAATAATAAATATAAAAATACATTTATTATTTTTCCTTAATACTCATTTGCAATGTGTGCAATCCCGAGGTCTCG